>JBBPLQ010000533.1:0-19435 GCA_038089855.1 Royoungia palumana
CACCACCCTGGCGCCGATCCGGCTATTCTTCAACGTGGTTCCGAATACCGGGCTCGACCTTCTTGCCGACATTTGGCACATGTACAATGATTCGCTCGAGGGATTATCTAAAGAGAAGGATTCACACGCGAATCTCATCATTTCTGACCATCTCAATATTGAGCATCTCATTGCATATGACATCGTGCACCCTGCGAACGACATCCGCCATGCAACACGTGCTTGCAGTTGGTTCCTTTGGGGTCTTAGACACCACAAGCCTCGTCCGACGTCACTTGCATCTCTTATTCCCTCTCTTCCAGATGATGCTCACGACAAACACTGGAAGGCATGGTGCCTGAATTCTCTCGCAGGACTTTATTTTGAACTCTCGAACTTTTCGCTCTCTGCAGAAACTTATTTAGCTGCCCATACGCTCTTTGTCGCAGCCGGAAATCACATCACGGCTTCAATGAGCATCTCCAGTGTTGCCATGGCATACAATAACCAAGGGTTCTATGCCAGGGCTCGACAGCTGATAGAGTGCTTCATGAAGTCCCCCTCATGGGAATACATCGAAGCGGAGGACAAGGGCGAGATCCATTTCACACTTGATGAATCCAGGATGCACACCTCACACGACAATGTCGATAAGTTGTTTTTAAGCTCCACGTACCACATATATCGCGGTCTGCAATCACTCGTAGGTCACTGGCAGGCAAAAATGCACCATAAATTTAGCATGCCAGAGGAAGTTGAACAAAATCTCGAACCAATTCGATCACGTTGTATGGCATCATCCGAACTATGGGATCGTTGGCTATTTCTTTTAGCCATGGCAGAAGCAGCATTCCTCAGAGGGGGATCCGACACTGCGATGGCCTTACTAAATCAGGCTCACGACGCTGTCAACGGCAATTTCAAACTGACGCTGACGGTCCTTTATTATCAAGCTGCCCTTGCCTCGGTGCAGGGCAACTATGGATTTGCTCGGTCTCGTTTGCAATACGCCCTCGATACACTCAGTGTGGTTGCCACCCCTTCCTCTACAGATTTCTTGGAGATGCGATATATCCACGCTCGGAACGAGCTTTACGCAAAAAACTATTTGGAAACTCGCCGCCTCCTTGTCGCTGTCATCACACATTGTGATATCCTAGGCAATATGCAAACAAAAACGAGGTCGATGAGGACACTCGGAGAACTAGAGCTCTTGCTGGGATCTAAATGCGACTCGGATCGTGCCTTTGCGCAAACCGTCGAATTATGTGATGTAGCTGGCATACCGCCAGAGCTGCTGGATGTGTGCGAGCCTCTGCTCAAGCTCAATGACGACGAGTTTCCTGGATGGAGGACATATTTGCAGGCGCGGACCGGAGAGTAATCTTGTTCATGGACATGGCTTCTTACGCTACTGGCATCTTGCTTTCGTATACCATGATCGGGACATTGGCAACGCTCTGTTACTAGATGTAGTATCACCGATTCATCAGCTGTCGCGCACCGACTTTTTCCTTTCTTTCTTGTGCGCTCTCAGGGTGCATTACCGTAATATTATCAATGAATTGTTCCTTTGCCATTGCTAGATGTAACGTTGGAAAGATACCATATCGTTCAAGGGCATCCGAGTGGGCGCGAGGCCATTGATCAATATTTCAATCCCCAATCTGGACACGAGTCACACGATGGGCGTAGCGTCAAAGGGCGTCCTACTCCTCTTGTTGGAGGGGTCTATTAAATGTATGGCACGTCTGTGGCGAAAATTCGGGATGAAAGAAATACAATTGCAAGCAGAAGCTTCGTACCTCTTAACCCGCGTGTTTTGGAGTATCGAGCCAACGGTGTTCGATCTGCCAATTCTGACCACAGGTCATCCGTGACCGGTTCTTTGAGTAGATCGCACGTTCCATGTCCGGTCGTGAATTCAAGATTCAAAAGGTGAAGACCACGTATGCAGCAATGGGCGAGTTTCTTCGATCTCGGACCAAGCGAAGGAGTTCCGGAAGGGCCGGTCGCGATCTCGCTTTCCGAATACGTCGCTCCCGGGTCGCCTGCGACGAAAACGTTTTTCAACTGGAGACTCGTCCTCAGCGGAACATGAGGCTGGCCAGATCTCCCCTGAGGGTACCTGCTCAAAGGTGAGACATACCCTTGGACGTGCAGCGGCGATTTTAAGGAGAATTTACTAGCCTAACGATGTGGTTCAAAACAGGGAGATCATCGTAGAGTCATTCCTTACATGCTTTACCCATTGCAAGCCGTTTGTGGACTGGCCGGAGTAATAGATCTCTCAGAAGGCTACTCCAGGTTGTGCCGTCGGGGGACATCGATAGTCTCATTGACAATCGTCACTATCGCCACTCTTGACCTGCATTTCGTCTGATTTGAATCACGTTTGCCGTGCTGACCCGATACGAGGACTCAGAGGTCTACCGAGCTTCGAGTGACTGCGAATGGACGGTGTTCTATTACAACAAACATAGTTGACGAACGTCTGACAAAGTAACACAAAGAAACAGTCACGCGGTATCATCTATCGAAACGAATCACCCACCCACCGCCTCTAATTGACCTCACGCACGAACCGATCCAACACCCGAATCAACCGCAGCCGCCGCGTCCGCGTATTGAAAATCATGGCATGATCCAGCTCGGGGTAATACAACACCTCCAGCCCGCCCCGTCGCCAATCCTTCGCACATACCTCGTCCCCCGTCAAATACTGCCTCACCACCTCGGCGTTCACCACCCGATCCCGCCCGCTCAACACCACCGCTACCTCCCGCCCCTCCAGATCGTCCTTCCACAGCACGTTCTCCACCCAGAAAAAGTGCCTCGACAGCGTCCGCGCCACGTCCGGGTCTTGGCTCGCAAAGTACCACAGCAGCCACTCGCTGGCCGTGCCCGGCGCGCGGTACACAAAGTTGTACGCCACGTCGGGGAGGTGGAGCAGGAATGGGATCGGGTCGACGAGGAGCGATGCGGTGATCCGAGGTGAAAAAGACAGGTCGCGCAAGAGTTGGGCAGCGATGGCGGTGCCGTACGAGTGGGCGGCGACGACGATCGGGCCGAGGGAATGTGTAGACTGGATGGTGGACAGCGTGGTAATGGTAGCGTGGCGGGAGAGGGGCGGGGAGGTGATCCGGGAGCTGATGAAGAGAAATTCGGGGACGATGATACCGACATCCGGGTGATGTGAGACGAGGCCTGCTAAAAAGGATGTGTAGGGGTACAATCCGATCTATGCAATATGAGAGCGAGAGTGCGTGCTGAGAGGCGAACACGTACACCGATGCCATGAAGGAACAGTACAGGATTCTCTTGGAACGAGCGGTGGGGCCGAAACCAATACGAAACACCTTGTACCCCACGCGCGCGAACAGAAGCGCAGAGGGCGAGGCGGGAATGATCTAAACACGCCTTTGTCGGTATAGTGACGAAACCAGTCCAATGCTCACCAAGGTATCCGCTTTGTGACTTAGAACGTCGGGAGCGAGACTGGAAGTCTCACTCAGGCTGCCGCGCTACCGAGGTTACTTGCAAGCATTCCATGGCACCCATGCACTAGCTTTCCCTGCTGATAAATAGGACTCCATTTCCATGTACACGACACAATTTCCCTCTTCTTGAATCCATACGTTCATCACGTTCTGTCGCCAAGTGTTCCCACCGTACGATGCGGTTCCGTTACTCTTTACTAGTAGATCAATTGCAGATCTCGCCGCTTATCTTCATCGGCCTCTATCAGAGATAGCCGCTCTGCATGTTATTTGAACATCCGCGGGCGCTGTCAATCCTCCTCGCCTTCTTCCCGAGTCGTCGTCCCGCCATATCGGCTACTCCTTCCGTGTGCTTTCGTAGCAGTCTGTATATCCAGCAGCATGAAGAAACTGTTCTCTACAAAGGTGAGTCAATTGTCCCGCATGAGAAACGGGATCTGAAACCATCGCCGCAGAAAACTTCGGAAAAGGCTCTCGTTTCAGGGGAATCGCCGAACGGCAACGAGCCAGCGAACACATCAGGAAGTCAGCAAGAGACTGCTGAGCAAGTGCTTGACGCCACCATTCAAATCATTCAACAAGTCATCCAGTTCGTCCCTCTCGACATCGCCAAGAACGTTTTGAAGGGAATCACGAGTATCCTCTTACTCCTACAGGTCCGTCGCTATCTTCTTCCCTGATATCATTTTTATTCGATCAATTTGCTGTTATAGAAAAACATCCAGAACAAGGCTGCTCTGACAGGCCTCGCACGACGTTGCGACTTCATATGTTCGACATTGGCACGGGCAACAAAAGATGTCTCGATGGATGACATCAGCGATGCCCTCAGCGACGCACTACGAACTCTCAAGGCGTACGTCCCGCGCCTTGTATCAATTCTCCCAACTTGGCTCACATATTCGAATAGCTCTATTGACGACCTACTTGCTAATGTAGCTCAGGCGTTGGAACGCGGCCGTGTGCGGAGGCTTGTCGGAGCGACTTTGGACGAAAAGCAAATCGGTGGGTGGACCGCTGAACTGGATATCACTCTTACCTTGTTCAGCGTACGTTGTCCGCTATATATATTCGCTCGAGACCTGGCTAACAGTTATCTCGACAGGCAAGCGTGAACATCGTGTCCGGTATTCGTTCTGACCAGACGTACAGCCTATTGAAACACCGGGACCTACCGAGGTGAGCAGTGTCTTTTGCATCTAGCAGATCACTCGCCAATGATAACATGTTGGGCAGCTCAAAACCCGACCTTCCGCCTGCCCCTCCTGCGATGTTCTTTGGTCGTGAAGAACTTTTCGTCCAAGTCAGAGATGCATTGTTGCGTAATGAGGACGTTGCACTGATTGGTACGGGTGGGATCGGGAAGAGTACGATTGCCAAGGCACTCATCAACGACCAGGACATCATGAAACGGTATGCTCGACGATTCTTTGTCGGCTACGATGGGATGGATCCTGTTACAATAACGCTTGGTTCCTTTCTCGACCGCATCGCCAGCGCATTAGGTCTTCCGGCGCGCGGTGCCGAAAGCAAACAGCCGGTGATATCGAACCTGGCATCATCTCCCGTATTCATTGTACTCGATAACGCAGAAATATTTGAAGATGCAGCAGATCTGGATACAGCGGAACAGATATCATCAGTCGTGTCTGAGGTTGCAAACACTCAGGGGGTCACAGTCATGCTGACTTCCCGAACGATCCGTAGCGCCAGGGACGCAGACTGGACACAATTTGAGGTCCCGCCTCTTGGAATGGTGCCTGCGAGACAGTACTTCAAGAGAATTTATCGCGGAGACATCACTGACAATGATGTTGACGAACTCTTGGGCATGCTCGACTTTCACCCATTGTCGATTCGGATCCTTGCCTATGCTGCAAGAGAGGGCCGATGGACAGGGAAGGAGCTGCTAGACAACTGGCAGGCGCAGCATAGCCAACTCCTGCAGACTGGGCATAAGAAGGAGAACCTCGGGTTCACAATCCAATTGTCGCTGAGCTCGCCATCAGTCAAGGACCTTGGAGACGATGCCTTGAACGTACTGCGCGTCATAGCATTTCTTCCTCAAGGTATCAACCGGAACCATGCCGCGCGTATATTTCCATCAATCTCTATGATCTCATCACTCCTGGACACTCTATGCAAGGTTTCGCTGGTCTATCGCTCCGGAATATTTTTCACCACCCTGGCGCCAATTCGGCTATACTTCAATGTGGTTCCAAATACTGGGCTCGACATTCTTGCCGATATCCGACACACGTACTATGATTCGCTCGAGGGAGTATCCAAAGAGAGGGATTCACACGCGAGTCTTGTCGTGTCTGACCATCTCAATATTGAACATCTCATCGCATATGACATCACGCATCCTCTGGACGACATCCGCCATGTAACACGTGCTTGCAATCGGTTCCTCTGGGGACTTAGATACCACAAAATTCGTCCGACGTCACTCGCATCTCTCATTCCATCCCTTCCAGATGATACTCACGACGACAAACACTGGAAGGCATGGTGCCTGTTCGCTCTCGCGGGACTTTATTTCGAACTCTCGAACTTTTCACTCTCTGCAACAACTTATTTAGCTGCCCATACACTCTTTGTCACAGCCGAAAACCATACCATGGCTTCAACTTGCACCTCCGATGCTGCCATGATGTACAATAACCAAGGGTTCTATGCCAGAGCTCGACAGCTGATAGAGAGCTTCATGAAGTCCCTCTCATGGGAATACATCGAAGCGGAGGACAAGAGCGAGATCCATTTCACACTTGATGAATCCAGGATGCACACCTCACACGACAATGTCGACAAACTTTTTCTAAGCTCGATGGACCATTCATTTCGTGGCCTGCAGTCATATGTGTTTCACTGGCAGGCAAGGATGCGCCATGGCTTTAGCGTGCCTGAAGAAGTCGAACGGAATCTCGAACCGATTCAATCACAGTGCATGGCATCATCCGAACTATGGGATCGTTGGCTATTCCTTTTAGCCATGGCAGAAGCAGCATTTCTTAGGGGGAGATCCGACGCTGCGACGGCCTTGTTAAACCAGGCCCACGACGCTGTCAACGGCAATTTTATACTGACGTTGATGGTCCTTTATCATCAGGCAGCCCTTGCCTCGGTGCAGGGCAATTATGGATTTGCTCGGTCTCGCTTGCAACATGCCCTCGATACACTCAGTGTGGTTGCTACCCCTTCTTCCACTGATTTCTTGGAGATGCGATATGTCCACGTTCGGAACGAGCTTTATGGAAAAAACTATTCGGAAGCTCGCCGCCTCCTTGTCGCTGTCATCGCAGATTGTGATATTTCAGGCAGCATCCGAGTAAAAACAAGGTCGATGAGGGCACTTGGAGAACTGGAGCTTTTGCTGGGATCCAAATCTGACTCGGATCGTGCCTTTGCGCAGACTGTCGAACTATGTGATGTAGCTGGCGTACCGCCAGAGCTGTTGGATGTATGCGATCCCCTGCTCAAGCTCAATGACGACGAGTTTCCTGGATGGAGGACGTATTTACAGGCGCGAACCGGACAATAGTCTTGTTCATCGACACGGCCTCTTGCGCTTCTGGCATCTTCCTTTCGTATACCATGATCGGGACATTGATTACACTCTGTTACCAGATGTAATATCATCGATTCACCAGCTGTCGCGCACCGACACTTTTCTTTTTTTTTGCGCACTGTCTGGCTCTCAGGCTGCATTGTCGCAATACTACTGTTGATGAATTGTTTCTTTGCCATTATGAGTTGTAACGTCGGAAAGACACCAAATCATTCGACTTGAAGGGCATCTGAGTGAGCGCGAGTCAATCGATCCACCCCAAAACTGGACGCGACGCGTTCGTGGCGGCATTTCGTGATGAAAGCAACGCAACCTCGCAACCCCGGCGTTTTAGAGTACCGAGCCAACGGTGATCAATCCGCCAATTCTGACCACAGGCCATCCGTGGCTGGTTCTTTTGAGTTGATCGCATGTTCCATGTCCAGTCGTGCAGCAATGAGCAAGTTTTCTCGAACCAAGCGAAGGAGTTCCGGTACAGCCGGTAGCAATGCCGCTTCTTCGCTCCCTTTCCTCCTATGAACATTCGTGCCGAGAACATACGTCGGTTCATTTCGAAGCGCGCACACCCGGATGAGAGGCGCGGAACGGATATTACTCATTATGGGCGACACCGCATGGAGAGAAACGTTCGAGAACAGAGTAAACGTAAACCTGCCTACAGAACGCGAGCGTGTTTGGCGAAGGGGGGATATCTTGACTCCAAGGCTGACGGACGGGACGTACTCGGACCCGAGCGCCAGAGGACGACTTGCCCAGTGGAGGTGCGAAATGACAGATCCCTGGAGGTCGTGCGGACGCTCGTACGCGGCACACTCAACTTCGTGGCAGTACATCACAAAATAATGTCGCTCCTCGTTCAGGATATAATAGTGGTCGCGCCAGCTCGCCTGCGACGGAAACGTTTTTCAACTGGAGACTTGTCAGAGTCCTTACATGCCATACCCGTCGCAAGCCGTCTGGAGTGGTCGGAGTACAGGTCTCCCAGAGGGCTTATCCAAAAATTCCGAGCTCCAGGTTTGGCCATCGGGGGGGACATCGATAATCCCATTGACAATTGCCACTCTTGACCCGCATTTCGTCTAATTTGGGTCACATTTATCATGCTGACCCGATACGAGGACTCAGAGATCTATCGCTCCGAGCTTCGAGTGGCTGCGAACCGACGGTGCTCCTATTACAACACACATAGTTGACGAACGTCTGACAAAGTAACACAAAGAAACAGTCACGCGGTATCATCTATCGAAACGAATCACCCACCCACCACCTCTAATTGACCTCACGCACGAACCGATCCAACACCCGAATCAACCGCAGCCGCCGCGTCCGCGTATTGAAAATCATGGCATGATCCAGCTCGGGGTAATACAACACCTCCAGCCCGCCCCGTCGCCAATCCTTCGCACATACCTCGTCCCCCGTCAAATACCGCCTCACCGCCTCGGCGTTCACCACCCGATCCCGTCCGCTCAACGCCACCGCCACCTCCCGCCCCTCCAGATCGTCCTTCCACAGCACGTTCTCCGCCCAGAAAAAGTGCCTCGACAGCGTCCGCGCCACGTCCGGGTCTTGGCTCGCAAAGTACCACAACAGCCACTCGCTGGCCGTGCGCGGCGCGCGGTACACAAAGTTGTACGCCACGTCGGGGAGGTGGAGCAGGAATGGGATCGGGTCGATGAGGAGCGATGCGGTGATCCGAGGTGAAAAAGACGGGTCGCGCAAGAGTTGGGCAGCGATGGCGGTGCCGTACGAGTGAGCGGCGACGACGATCGGGCCGAGGGAATGTGTAGAGAGGATGGTGGACAGCGCAGCCATGGTAGCGCGGCGGGAGAGGGGTGGGGAGCTGATCCGGGAGCTGATGAAGAGAAATTCGGGGACGATGAGACCGACGTCTGGGTGGTGTGAGACGAGGTCTGCTAAAAAGGATGTGTAGGGGTACAATCCGATCTATGACATGTGAGAGCGAGAGTGCGAGCTGAGAGGCGGGCTACGTACACCGATGCCATGAAGGAACAGTACAGGATTCTCTTGGAACGAGCGGTGGGGCCGAAACCAATACGAAACACCTTGTACCCCGGACACCCGCGAAAAGACGAGGAGCGGGCGAGGCGGGAATGATCCAAACACCCCTTTGTCGGTATAATGACGAAATCCGAGCCAATGCAGTCTAATGCTCGTCAAGGTATCGATGGCGCCGACGATCTGCAATAACCATCAACCTCGTACGACCACACCAAACACCAATGTGACGCACAAAGTACCACACCAACGGTCGATGCGACATGCGCACCGGATCGAAAGTCACCCGCATACACGGTGCAGCCTCGTTGTATCCTTCCACGAGCGGCTTCCCGACGATGTTCTCGACCGTGTGTAGATACCCCAGCAGCTCGTCTTCCCACTCCTCCCGGCGTGCGTCCAACGAAGCCGAAAAGAGTGCCCACAAGAGCCATTCGAGGACATTCTTCTTCTGAAAGGACTGGGACTTGAAGAACCATCCGGAGGGGTAGTTTGATGAGGGAAACTCGAGGCATTCGGAGCATCGCCGGAAGAGCGCTTGGCGTTCCTCGCGAGTTAGTCTGGGGTGCTCTACGGCCTGTACGAGGGACGAAACAGCAAGTCAGAAAAGTAAGTGTAGAGGTGTGACAAGTGCAACACATGCCTTTTGAAGATGGTATCGTCTCGGGAGGTAGATGCACGTAAAGAAAGTGGCCTCCAAAGATGCACACGCGAACAAAGCATTATGGACCAGGATCCACTGGGAATCAGGGTAAGTCGGGACGGGTATGAGCAGCCTCCAGGCTACATAGAGGATGCTGAGTGGCGCGACGAGCTGAAGGGCCGCAATTGCAATTCTGATGAGTATGTATTCTGGTCTGCTGTTCCCTAGCATCTTCTTGGAGAAGGCACCACAAACTACTCAGTCCGAAGGAGTCTGGGCAACTAGGAAGTGTGAAACATTGTTGTAACGGCTGAGTGGAGTGGCGGTGTCAACGAAGTTGAATCAGACTACAAAATAAGAAGACTAGAAGGTATCGATAACAAGACAGCGAATTAACGTTGTTATAATAGTACAGCTTCCTTTGATGCCTAGTAGAGTAACTGCAATAAATGGGTCGATAAGACTCCGTGCCAGTGAGCAAAAAACTGCAACCCGAAATGGAAGATACGGCGTTAGGTCGTAATGGAGAAATTTGCACGATAAATGCCGAAACTATACCAAGGAAATGTCCTTTTTGTAGTTCAAAATCCCTCCGTGACCGTCTGTGAAACGGGAGAGTGGGCCTTGACCCTCTCGTGCGCTTTCACGAACACGTCCTCCCATAGTCTCCTGAGAGCCTCCGAGTCTAGGCGATCCGACATCGTACTGGTGTTCCAATACCAAGAACGGACATCGGGATGTCGCCGCTGCATGATCGCCCCAAAGAAAGTCGCCAGCGCGTCGACCGACTCGGGCTGGATGACCGAGTCCGCAACGTTCACGGAAAATGGGATGCGTGGAGTAAAATCAACCATCCGAAGGGATCCTAGAATTGAGGGTACATCTATGTAGCCCCGCGTGTCGATGGCGAGACAAAAGTGATGCAACGACTTGAGTCCCAAGAGGAGTTGGAGAAGGCCATTTGGCGTGATCCCAGCTTCCGTTCTCCATCCCCATTCTTCATTGATCATAAGATACTCTAGATCAGGCCACGCGCAGGCCAGTTCCTGGAGGTCGGCGTCGACGAGATTCACGGTCCAATCGGTATTGAGATCGATGCGGCGGAGGCAATCAAAGCTCATACATGGCCGAATGTCGTCGAGAGTAAGCTGGTGTCGCCTTGAACCGCTACTGGTGGGACTCGGGGGTCGTGTTTGAATCACCCTCAAGCTGATAAGACGGTGGTGAGTGCAAACCCTCGCAAGAGCCGCAAAAAATGATTTGAGAGAACGGTTAGAGGGGCAAGAGTCGACGTAGACAGTGAGAGAGCGAAGTGTCGGAAGTTGAATACGAGCAAGTAACTTGGAGATGGATTCCAATGAGTGCGAAGATATCTCCAAGTCGCGCAACTTGAAGAAGGGTATCGTAAATTTGAAAGGGATGATCTGATCTGCTACCACGGGGCTCAGTGTGAACGATAGAGTGGTTAAGGAAGATGTGTAAGAAAGGTGTGATAAAGCATCGATATCCAGATTGATGTATGGACAATAAAGCACTTGTAAACTGGTCCAGCAGCGTACAAGGGAAGAGATATAGTCATCGGAGTCGAGGTGAGGGCGACCCATGCGAACCCGGAATCTTTTCATGTTCGGGCAGAGTTCACCAAGTGACAGTGGGAAACTGCGAAATGGAAGAACATCGCCGCCAATAAGGTCGATGTCGAGGGAGGTCAGCGACTCGGCGGCAAGATGAGGCATCAAAGGAAAGGTTTCCCTGAGGAATTGCCAGCGCAGAGTCCGGAGGTTAGGAAACACTGGCTCACGATGAGGGTCAAAGAGCGCTTTAACGGATTCCCAACTGAGCCCTCGCGTAAAGTCCAGCACGGATCGGACGCGGTGGGTGTAGCCACGAAGGATATCCCATTCGGTTTTCTTCAGTGGTCGTGTGAAAGCATAAAGTCCCTTGAGGTGATACGTCAACACCGATGATCGATGTTGATAAAGAGAAAAGACATACAATGAATCCAGGATATACCTGATGAGAGGCCTCGGGAATACACCGCGCGAGAGGAGAAAGGTTAACTAACTCTGTCCAGAGAACATCCAAGGCAGGTTCTTTGAATGTGCGACAGGTTCTGGCAAGAGCGGCGAGGTCGGCAGTAGCGGGGGAAGCACACCCGGCCTTCTTGCCAGTGAGGGTTGGCGGGTAGCAATGGCCAAAGATGTTGAAGAGGATTTCTTCGAGACGCAGAGCGGGATGCATGGTGAAGGTGATGGACGTAGAAAACTCGGGGTTTGCTTTTTATCACGGGACCGGGTCAACGTTGCCCCGCAGTCTCCTTTTTCGACGTAACACGCTCTCATCCCATGATCCGGTCCATTCAGTCGGAATCCAAATCTTATGCGGTCCGGGAACAGATCCGCGTACGTATCAACTCGAATCTAACCCAAGTAGCATTCCCCGCACGACGTAATGTCCACTCCGACAGTAGGATCAGGTGGGCATCGCTAGCACTGGTTTCGTGGACATAGAGCGTGAAAATGAGCGAGCACTAACCCCGCGTGGCAGCTGGGCACACCACCAACTGGGTATACGCCTGGAGTTTCCAACACAAAGTTGCAACAATATTATCCCGGGGTTTTCGGAACAACTAGCACAGGCCGTATGACATCATACCTGGGGAAGGAACGTACGTGAACGACGACACCAAGATCCGTCACAGCTCTCTTTTGTTTGTGTCGTGATCTGAATCAAGGGCACCATGACGCAGCTTGTTTGCAAGATAATTCACTACCAAGTAATGACGGCATCTTATAGAAAACTGGTCAGCTGCCCTTCAGAAAATGACTGTGAATTGGGTCACGTTTTCAGCATTATGAAAGCATCATTTGATCGCAGGATGTGCGTATTCTGGAGACACGGGATCAAAGCATCAGAGCGTGAAGATGACCGCTCCCACCTCAAATATTACCCCACATGGACAGTGGCCCACGACTGTCTGATTACCGTCCAACTCCCGCAACGCATAACCTCAGCGATATTGCCCATTGTTTCCTCACCCGCTCGCTCACTTTCAGGAATGCCAACCTGGATTCTGTAGTATACGATACAATCAAAGGAGGTGAGTGATGCACTGGCAAGGCGAGTTCATAAGACGTTCTTGGTTCGTTGCGAATGCGATCAACCTCTTCGAGGTAGCTCGTGAATCATTGTCGATGGATTGTTAACTTCGAGTTGTCCGCCGAACTATACAGTACAAGTCTATGCGGCGGCCTGATTCGTGCAAAGGATATCGTGATGATGCTCACTCGTCGCCGATTCGAATTGCTAACCGCCCGGAATCAAGTTGAACGACTTTTATGCTTGTAAACATGTCCAAAATGTGATTGAATTTTCGCCTGAGCCGTCAGGCCGTTTCGTGGAACGTGGAACAGGATAACGTCAAGTGTAGGGTTATACCAAACATGTACATGCACGATTATTGCCGAATGTACGTGAATAGTGTGGAATCACTATTCAGCCTGCGCCTGCAAGAACCTCCTCCACCCAGGAAACCGGTCGTCGTCGAGGCGCCACATTGGACGACAGACGTCCAACAACTCTGGTGGTACACCAGCCTCCTTGCACAATTCCACGGTCCCTGCAAAGTACCAATCCGATTCTGTTTTGCGACCTAGCAAAAGCTCTATTTCCCCGAGAGCTCTCTTGCAACTCATTTTTGTCCCGATATTATCTTGCACATCGCAATCTGCGGCAATATCGACGAGGAAGTAGCGTGCCTCAGAGTACCTTTTTGCATAGAGCTCGTTTCGACTGTGAACAAAACGCATGTCCAAGAAGCCGATGGACAAAGAGGTGGCAACCACGCTGAGAGTGTCAAGAGTATGCTGCAGGAGAGATCGCGCGAGATCATAATTTCCCTGCGCAGAGGCAATCGCTGTCTGGCCGCAAAGCACCTCCAACGAGAGAACGTAGTGTCCATCTACTGCATCACGGGCTTGATTTAGCAGTTCCATGGCCAGCTCATATTTCTGTTGCATGAATGCTGCTTCTGCCAGGGCTTCAAGGAATACCCAGCGGTCCCATGGGTCGGATGACGACAAGGAATCTGATCGGAAAGGTTCAAGATTCCGTTCGACTTCTTCCGGAATGCTATAACCATGATATATTTTTGCTTGCCAGTGCCTTACTTGTGATTCCAGGTCACGTTCCCAATTGTTCATGGGCTCAAAGAAGAGGTTATTGGCACTTTCATGTGACATGTGCATTTTGCAGAAGTCGAGCGAGGAATAAATCCCTGCCCTGCACCCCTCATCGATGCATTGCCAAGATGTGGAACATATCAGGTCCTCTAGAAGCCGCCGGGCCTGTGAAAAGCGACCACGATTGGTGCATGATATGGCCGCGTTGTCGGTACAAGATATAACCATGCTGTGGTTCCCAACCGAAACAAAGAGTCTGTTGGCGGCTAAGTAGGCTTCAGTGGCTGGAACATAGCTCGAGAGTGAAGAATAAAGTCGTGCGAGCCAAAACAGGCAATGTGCTTTGTCATCCTTCTCACTGTGCAAGTCTTCAGGAAGCGAGAAGATAGAGGGTGCAAGCAACGTAGGGCGGACTTTGTGCTGATTGAGACCCCAAAGAAACTGCTTGCAAGCAAGAACGGCGTCTTGAATATTGTCTGAAATGCGTGTCATGTCGTACGCGATAAGATGCTCGATGTTAAAATGATCACAGGCGATCAGGTCCGCGTGGGTGTCCTTCTCTCGAGATATCGCCTGGAGCGAATCATAATAGACGTGGCGAATGTCCTCGAGAAGTTCGATCCCCGCGTTTGGAAATACGTCAAGAAGGAACAAACGGATGGGGGCGAGGGTCGTCACAAACGGGCCCGAGCGATAAACCAGTGAGACCTGGCACAACGTATCCATGAGCAATGATATATTGGGGATGGTGGGAAATAGACGTGTGACGTGGTTCCGGTTGACACCCTGAGGAAAGAATAAAGTGACACGCAACACATTCAGAGCGTCTTCGCCGAGATTCCTGACCGATGGCGAGCTTAGAGACATTCGGATTGTAAAACCTAGGTTCTCCTTCTTGTTCCCTCTCTGTAGTAACCTGCTTTGCTGCGCCTCCCATTCGTCTATGAGCTCCTTTCCTGTCCATCGACTCTCTCTCGCAGTGTGGGCAAGGATGTGGATCGACAATGGATGGAAGTCGAGTGCACCTAACAGCCCATCGATATCATTGTCCGAGATATCTGATCCACGGTATATTCTCCTAAAGTATTCCCTCGCTGGTATTTTCTCGAGGGGCGTGACAATGAATTCTGTCCAGCAAGCATTCCGCGCGTTGCGGCTAGTTCGCGACGTCAAAATGACAGTGACTCCTGAAGTGTTTGCGATGTCAGAAACAATCGAAGATATTTGGTCCACCACGTCTGGATTCGCAGCGTCCTCAAATGTCTCCGCATTATCGAGTACCATGAGCACAGGAGACAACCCTAAGTTGGATATTACTTTGTGTTTGCCTTCAGCACCGACCATGGAAAGCCCAAGGGCCCTGGAAATCCGGTCAACGAAGGCACCGGAGGTGATCGTCGTCGGATCCATCCCATCGTATGAAACGAAAAATCGCCTTGGGTAACGCTTCTTGATGTCGTCATCATTGATGAGCGCTTTGGCTATACAACTCTTCCCAATCCCCCCGGGGCCAATCAAAGTAACATCTTCGTCGTTAAGCAGGGCATCTTTGACTCGCTTGAACAATGTCTCACGACCAAAAAACATAGCGGGAGGAGGAGGGGGAGGCTCCGGCGCCAAACTGCCGTATATCATCAGCGAGGATTCGTCAGTACAATTATCTAACCTCACCTCGGGACCTCTGACCGCTTTAACAACTCATATATTTGCTCGAGTCGAAGACTCGAGACGATATTCAACCTCGTCTACCACGAGTGTCAGCACCACGGTCGAGTCGAGTCAAGATCGTTTCCTGAAAGTCAACGTACAGTGAACGACACGAAGATCGTGTTTAATTCGACCGCCCACCCAGTGATCTGTCTTTCGTTGATCGTCGCGGCAAAAAATCTGCGCATGCGGCCTTGCTGTGCGGCATCTCCGACTTTCGATTGCAGCTCATTGATCGAACTGACGCAATCAGCGTGAGCCGAGCTGGATGGGAATCTTATGGAAGTGTCAGACTCAACAGTTCAAGCTCGCTCAGTGCGTTGCTAAGTGCGTCGCTCATGTGATCCACCGAAATGTCCGTTGATGCTAGCGCCAATGTGGAGCAGATGGCCTTGCAATTTCGAACAAGAGCGTTTGAATCATCCTTATTTTTTATGCTTTTCTACAACGACGGTCAATCATCCTGATCGCGAGCTGAGGGAAAGGGAACAGAGACACACCTGTACGAGCGTCAGTATGCTTGTGATGGCCTGCAAAACATTCTTGGCTATGTCGAGAGGAACCAGATCGTGGACTTGTTGGATCAACTGGATGGTGATATCAAGGGCGTTGGTAACGTTTTGTCGTTGATCATTCAGTGGGTTTGTTGTTTGGTTGTCGGCCATTGGTTCCCCTCTATCACAGGCCTTGCCTGAAGCTTTCTATTGCAATACGTTAATCACTGCTTTCCCATTGTCATGACCCACTCGCCTTGTTTGACAACGGAATCTTCATGTTGTTGGCAAGTTCACTCGCCGTTTAGCTTAAGTGAGCGGATGAGAGACAGTCCACGCGGAGGATGGTCTGAACCCGGTAGTGGAGAGAAGGTGGGAAGTATTGAAACGGAGAGCCAATAAGATAACGAGGCTTCAATGGCTGAGATAGCTTAGCAGGTCTGGTTCACGTGAGGATAAACGAACCTGAGACGAATAAGGCGACGCCGGCTGCCATCACGCGGCGAAGAACAACGATCACGAACCTCGTCATAATCGAATGCGGACGCAGGCATGCTGTTGATATTTTGAACTACTGTATGATGTCTGGAGGACTTGTCAGGGCAGGCATGATGAAGTTCGGGCAACTTGAAGGTCCGTGTGACGGTGTGACGGTGTCATTATCCCTGCTCTGAAGCTCTTTCTCGTCGTTACCGGATGGCTGAGGCAGAAGACGCGATGAAGATGTTGGGGACCGTGGGTGTTCAAGTCGAGTATGTAATGAACCGGTACCGAATGAGAGTCGGGACTCCGACTGGGGATGGTTGTCGTGATGTCGTCTGTTGCACGCTGCTTTCTACCATACTATCTGTGACGACCATTTCGGCACCTATCACCATTTCGGCACACCACTAAATACTCAACACATTTGTATAATTTGAATTTTTACTTCATGTATAGAAATAGCTACCAGATACTTGCACCTCTGAAGTTGAACGAGAAAAAACGGTCGAGTGGTTCTCGAGATCGTGTGGTTTGCATTCGTCACACAACTGTCACTTGCCGATTACATGCCGAAGCGGAGTCTAAAACGTGTAGAGCGCGTCAAACAAGTCATTTCCATTCGACAATTGCGCGACGCGCGCCGTGTCAACTTCCAAAGACACGATCACTAGTGAGTAACCAGTATATTTGCAGGTGTCCCGCCAAACACTCAGTGATCGGGTCAATGGATGACACAAGTCTTTTCACGAGGCGCGTCAAGCGTCACACCTTCTCAATGATGCCCAGGAAAAGGCTGTCACTGAATGGGCCATCCAGGATTCGACCTTGGTAACCCCCCGTGACATCCATGCCATCGCCTTCGAGTTTCCGGCAAGCTTTGTTCCAAATTTACCATGATTCACAGCCTATTATACTAGTACATCATAGCAACAGCTTCTATTCTTTCTACTGCTGGTTAGGTCTCTGATGTGTTATTCATTCACACTGTCCATAAAGCTTGACATAAGTATAGATCATTGAGTAGTTACAGTGGTTTTCACGTATTTTGAGATTTGTAACATTTTTGATGCATGACTTTTGAGCTGTCCAAATTGGGAACACACTGCCCAACGGCAATTGCGACGCGCCATCAACATCCCCCAGTGCCCCTCACCTTCACCAATGTCTCAGGAAAGTGAGCGGGCCTTCCCACACTGGGAACTTCTCAAAAAAATCCCACCAATCGTGCCGGACAACGTCGATGAAGAGATTGATCAACTGATATCTGATACGTTGTGGACTGACTCGGATCTGCCTAATTCCCCTGCCAGTGAGTACTATCTTCTTTTGCTAATGTCCAACTGCAGTATGATATCTCCTATGTTAGTGGTCTATACCTTTATCAATGAGTATTCCCCGAGTCCAGACATCAGTGGCCAGCCCAAGTCGCCAGACAGTGATGTAGCTCTGGTGGATATATGTGTCGAAGTTCCAAGTCCTCAGGCAAAACCTGTGAAACACCGTGTCAAAAGCGAAAGGAGCTGGAACCGGATGCAGCAAAAGCTACTGTGCAAGGACGACTCAAGAAAGTGGCAAAGCCCAAACCTACTGAGCCAACTAGCGAGGCCAAAGTTGTCAAGATCTCGATCACCGCTTACCTCCATCTGGAAACGACATCAACACAACCTGGCCATGGTCGCAACAAGCCTTCTACAACTGTTACAAGGGCGCTTCAATGCCCCCCATTCATTTTCACTTCCAACACCGCATTTGATGTATTCGTTGGCACAGTTGCCAGTGCCACTAGCACATCACCCAATCAACTCACCCTTTCACATCTTTGCTGGAAGTTTGAGATGCCAGCAAATCTTACGCTCAAGGTTCTTTCAAATGAAGTGGGATATCAGGTGATGCTCAATGCTGTTGTCGAACGAACCAAGGGCCATACCATTTTTCTTTTTCTATCAAAACCGATTGCTGCTGAAGTGGTGAGATCCATTCAATTGCTTTGACATTTACGGTGATTGGAGATAATTTTAGCCTAGCATGGAGCTCCCTAGCCATGACCGCGCTACCCATGACTACAATGGTGACATGTATAGTGGCCCCTTGCAACAGTTGTCTCACAAACAACAAATTGTAAGTTTTCTATACTATCTTGACTGCACAATCACAATTTCTTGATAGGATCAGCTCCGAAATGGATTTACAACAGAGTGAAAAGAACTTGAGGATAGGTATTCGGTTGGAAACCATATTCTGTTTCCTAACAAGCGTATATACACCAAAAATGGGCTCCTTTGGGAGCTTACTTCACTCCGTCTTGATGTCTGGGCTGCCGCAATTGTGCGTATCATCAGTTTCACAACTTTCCTTCTGACATGTTGCATAGCCACATGGACGTGCTTCATTCGATGTAAAGAACTGGTAGGTTCTCTTTCTCTACGCAGAAGTGTAGGATACTTCCTCTCTTGGAGAAGTATGCGCAGGTATAGTCAAGTAGAGACTTACTTGAGGAGACTTTAGAGTGAAGCAAGAGTGATTGAGGAGAGTAGAGGATAAATTTCTAACTGAGGAGAGTGAGTATGAGGGAGCTCTCCTCTTATATACTATACAGGATTGTATATATGTATTTGGACTGGTCCGTGCACAGTCCTATCTTTCTACCTAATAAGAAAGAAGAGTATGCGATGGAATCGCACTATCTGTCATACATGTTTAGTAAGTATCCGATAGGATCGGTAAATGTGTCATATACAGTGGGCAACAAAACTGTTCCAATAACTAACCCTAATGCAGTGCGCGAAGCGCACTGCAATCACACGTGGGAATCTCGCTTAGTGGTAGTGGGAACAAACAATGTACAAACTCATAGCTAC
>JBBPLQ010000534.1:0-19416 GCA_038089855.1 Royoungia palumana
CCACAAGAACGCTACATCGTTCCAGTGTATCAACCACCGGACTTGTTCCTTCCACTCAAACACTACTCTCAAAGAGTTAGTCCCTCTACAAAAGACTACTACACTTCATCCAAGTTGTTTTGGGTGTTGTTTCAATAGGTGAGTTGAACATAAGACTCACCAGCCATGAATCCCAGTAATCTCACATTGTCTGGTCTATCCTCACCATTGGGTGGTCTGGTACTTACAGTTTCAGTAGTTTTGGTTACTTTGACAACTGCATAGCATGTGAACAGACATCAACAATAGAACACACACTTACCAATGACGGATTTGGGTGATTTATGAAAAGCTGATTCATCTTGGTTATTGAGTGAATTTGAAGTTTCTGCATCAGCTATGTCGGTTGTTACAGTAACTTGGTTACCAATTTTGAATGGGTGCTGGTAGAATTTTTCACTCACTGACTGTGTGATTGGGTGAACCAAGCATGACTGATTCCCCTGAGCGATCAAGTGGTTTAGTTGTTCATGCTGGTAATGCTGAGTGACAATTGATTCTACACATATACCCACTACTGACTCTCGTGCATCTAGTTCATATTGAACAGCTTTGCTTCTATCATTTAAATTGCATAGGTACATTGGTTACAATGAGTGACGAACATTACTCACCTAGTGTAACAATATTGCTCCAGCAGAGACTCTTGGCATTTTTGTTCTTTCAGTCCTGCTTTGCACAGGATGTGTTACGAATTCCTTTTCCTTTTCTTAACATATGTACAAAACTGGTCCATGGCTACCGTTCTCTCTTCATCAAGAACGGTTGATTTCTCTCTTGCTTAAAGTTTTCACCTCCGAGGATTTCCTTTTTAGGAAACCCAATGTTGGAACACATAGTCCCAGATCCGCAGTACACCTACTGTGCCACAGCCCAGGATCTCAGTCACCCACAGTCTTCCCCCTCCTCCCTTTTACCTTTCTTGTGTCACGGTGTTCCCTCATTCCTTCTATGACATTCTTAGGAACCCCGTCCTGTTTCCTTCGGGATCATCTCTTCCTTCCTCGTCCTTTTTCGTTCCATAAACTTCTAGAGGGTGTCCCGTTCTGCTGACCTAACTCAGCCCCTCTTGTATCCTATATAAGCTGTAGGATATGCACCTGTATTCCCTAGCTTAGTTCTACTCAATTTACTGTGCTCAACCACTGTCACCCTCTGAACTCACCCTCTTCTCTGGAGAGCCTTCTTTTGAACCCTTTGAACCCCTACAACGTGCTAGGGATCCCTTGAACCCTTGAAACTCCTTTAATAGGAGTATTCATCCTCTGAACCATCGACTCCTGCCATCCGGCAAGAGCTCCTATTTCTGGAACCATCGGAACCCCTATCTCAGAACGTTGGAACTCTTGAACCACTGAGTTAACACCAGTCCCTACCCAGGGTTGTCATAACAGGATGCTGGTTGGCCATCTCCATCTCAATTTGGATTTGCCCCTGCCCCTTCAGGAGGGAAGTCTTCAATGGGAGGTTGTCCTGACCCAAGCAACCACATCAAGCCTAGATACACACAATCAAGCATTTACTGTTATGTGTTCCATGGAACTGACCTCTCCCATGTTCTGTAGACAGAAATTGTTCCAGCATGGAACCTTTGCCTTGTGTATCGTCCATCATCAAGCAATCCACCATCTGGTTGCAAACAAGGTTATACACAATGACTTCCTCTGTCTGGCCAAGACGCCAAGCATGGCCAACGAATTGGTTCACTGGCATACAAGACCAACATTGATTGTCATATCCTGATCCACAAGTCCAATCTCTGATGTAACTCCAGACCCAACTCCGTGGGTTTTGTTTGACATTTCACTAAGTGCACAATTCCGACTCTTGGACTTGTATTCCGCTCCTCCATTCTCTGTTCCTATATATGTTTCACCCTGTATTTGATTTAGACCCTAGTTACCTTTGTCCCTGTGACTCGCTTGAGTGCACAGTCCTTCATTCCACCGTTCCGTTACTTAGGTCCATTCTCTGACTCCATTGACCTTTCCGAACCTTACTGTCCCATCTTTGTTACAACCTCCTCCATTCTTGTCCTATAGACTCTGAGTCCTACTCCATATATAAACCCGCATGTATTTGTCATACTTCCTCAGTTCAAATATTAACTTAGATTCAACTCCTCCTCTAACCTCTGACTCAAGCCTCGCTCATCTACTCCGACTCAACTTTGTTGCTAGTAAATGTCTAAGTCTGAACCTCTGCATCTCCAAAATCTGGACCACTTCTGAGACTCAGGCAAGGGTGCAGCGCTCCGCTCCAAGTCACTGAAGCCAAGGTCCTACCTGTGCGCATAACTCCAGAGTTACTGGAGTTCACCAGAGTTACCAGAGTTCACTGGAGTTGACCTGGTCTTAACATTGATCCTGTACATGGTTTATCATGAATCTTATTTTCCATGAAGGTTACTTATGAAAAGTCTGATGATTGTTGCAGCAGTTAGGTTGAGACCAACAGCACTGACATTTGACAAGAGGAGTACACAGCATATCTTATCATTCTGAAAAGCCCAAACAGAATGATTATGTTTCTCCATGGTTTGAGTGCCATTTATTGCTACAGCATCAATCCTATATACCTTCAGTATCTGCATAGAAATGGACAAGGGAGTGAGAACAAATAAGTGACATGGATTCATGGTAGGAAAGTTTGCATTCACTGAGAGAATCAGTGGTGCCATCATCACAAACTTGTGATATACCAAGATCTTCTGAGATCCATCCTTTAGCAATGGCATCCATACATCTGTCACCAGCAGTGTTCAGAGGAGGCGAGGCAACATATCTGGGTTAGGACTGTTTACCCACAGACGGTTTAGGGGAGGGTCATTCCTGGCATCCACAATACAAGGAAGCTGGGAGTGGGGTTCAAACAATATGGGTTCAAGTACATCTGTAGCCAAGTGTGGCAAACTAGTGTGACCAGTATGTCTGCCTTCGTTGAGCGCTTCAAGGCATATTCCACACAAGTAGCAACAACTGGGTATGATGGGGATTCATGAAAAGGAAATGCGGCTTCGGTGCAGCCTTCAAAGTAGAATTTCTAGACAGGAATGTCAAAAGTCATATAGTACAGCAGAAGTGTGCTGACCAAGTTAAGCCCATTCCTATCTTCAACTGTTTCCAATGTGTTCCTGGTCGTTGATCAGGATGAATCCACCCCTATCATATGCTAGAGACTTACCCACTACTGAACCCATCGAGAACTTTCCAAATGACTGCCAGCTCCCTCTCTGTGAGTGTAAGCTTCACAACCACCATCTTGTAGGGTGGTAGAGTGTTGTTGATCAATTTTCCATCATAGCACTTGGACTTCACCATGCAATGTATAACCCTGTCAACATAACATCCACAGATGGATTTGATCCATTCACTGTGCACTTTGTGGACCCTCTGGATCGAATCAGGCACAACCTGCATGCATCTCTCATGCCTTCTGACAATAATATCCACAGCTTTCTCTGCAGAAACAGCTTTGTCCACATGGTTATGCCACAATGTACAGATCTTAACTTTTTTATAAAGGCATTCTTGTGCTTGTCACCATTGTGGCCACAAAATTGAGGTATGCAAAGCAACTTTCCGAGGTTGCATAAATCCTACAATAAGTTGCATATTAGTGACTGGACAGAGAACATTGTGTCAATCGCTCACCTGAGGCAAGCTGAAAAGCAGGGTAGCCATGAGAAGGAGAGGCAGTCTTGCAGATTTTATAAGTTCTAGGACAATGTACCAGTTCACACTGGTGTTGCAGAACTTGTGAGCCTCATCAATGACCACTGGTGAATGATCGATCTTTCGAAATGAACTTGTTATACAACAATGGGAGCTTGATATGCTGCTGCTCATTGGTTGCTTTGTCTGTATTTCTTCCTCTGCAGTTTTGGCACACATTGAAAGCCTTCCCAAATGTTGTCATGACCTGCTTAATATAAATTACCTCTCATGGACTAATTGGTCTTGCGACTTTCCAAGTGAGGAACAAGAATGATTCTGTTTATGAATGGTGTACTCAAGGTTTTCCAGTCACCCTTCCAAAATCGAGTGAATTTTGATTCAACAATTGGGTTGATATAGATTTCAATTTTTCTGGGAGAAAAGAATGTGTGCAATTTGGAAATCCACTGATGAATCCCCAACAACAATGACATGGGGAAGGTCATTGATTGTAGTACATCCCACAAAGCAGGGGATTCTCTCTATGAACATGCACATGTCAACACAACAATAAACATCTAGAACCTGGCTGAGTTACCTATGATTGGAGCAAGCCTAATACCAGTGCTAGATGTGTGAAGTAACTTACCCCCAACCTTATGACCCACCATGGCCTGTTGCATGTAGAACATGTCGATGACAAAGGCAATTGCACCCATAGTGAGAGTGGTCTTCCCAACTCTGACTGCATCAGCAACCAAAATCCCTGGTGGCTTACTCTGTACAGGTTTGGCAACAAATATCTTGTTGATGATAAAGGTGATACCAATGAGCTGGTGCTACAAAAGACAGAGCAGTTTCATGTCAGGATTCCCAGCAAAGAACTGCTTGGTGTTGTTGCTGTCCCATGCGCACAGTCCAGATACAGATCGAAAATTGGCGAATAAAGTGGGAGAGGCATCAGGAAAGTCCAACAGCATTGACAATGCATGCTCAGAGCGCTGTGCAAACTTTTCAACCCCTAGATCTGCAAGCTCTAGCCAGGCTTCTTGACACCCTTCCTCTGAATTCAGAACATTCAGTAGCTGCTGGTTGCAGGCAGGTTGGAGGTCAAACAGTTACATGTATGTAGCCCAGATTTCCTCGATGTCACCAGTGGCTGCTGCTGCGATTCCTTTTACATGTGCTACCTGTCACCTCCCATGATGCTCTGCACACACAATAAGAGAGGCGAATTGCCAAGGGGCTGATCCAACACTCACCTGAGTCTGTTGCTGTCTCCTCTCTGGGGATAAGCTTACTGGCAGGCAACTTTCTTGAAGTCTTGATTGCCATCTGCAATATCTGCTGAAGTCCACCCATCATCTCTTGTATTCCACCATCTGCTTCTTCCTCCCTAGGAAACCAGTAGATCACATCCCTGTAATATTTCAATGGCTTGATGGCATCCTGAACTTCTCAGACTGTTGGTTCATCTTTTTTTTCAATGTCAATTGCAGCTCTTTATCATCAACCACCTATTAGTGCAAACTCTGAGACCTACCAACAAAGGCATTTTGGGCTGTGAATTTCTTCATGGCAAGCTGTCATATCCTGATCTGCAAGTCTAATCTCTGATGTAACTCTGGACCTAACTCTGTGAGTTTCATTCAACATTTTGCTAAGTATGCAATTCCAACTCTTGGACTTGTATTCCACTTCTCCATTCTCTGTTCCTATATACATCCTCCCTGTATTTGATTTAGACCCTAGTTACCTTCATCCCTGTGGCTCGCTTGAGAGCGCAGCCCTTCATTCTGCTGCTCCATTACTTAGGTCCATTCTCTATCTCCATTGACCCTTCTGAACCTTACTGTCCCATCTTTGTTATGACCTCCTCCATTCTGGTCCTATAGACTCCGAGCCCTACTCTGATTATAAACCCACATGTACTTGTCATACTTCCTCAGTTTGAATATTAACTTCTGTAGATTCAACTCCTCCTCTGACCTCCAACTCGAGCCTTGCTTGTCTACTCTGACTCGACTTCGTTGCTAGTCAACATTTAAGTCTGAACCTCTACTTCTCTGAAATCCGGACCACCTCTAAGACTCAGGCAAGGGCACAGTGCTCCGCTCCGAGTCGCTGAAGCCAAGGTCCTACCTGCATGCATAACTCCAGAGTTCACTGGAGTTCACTGGAGTTGACCTGGTCTTAACACAAGTGTCTTCATTGCACAGATATACCTTTTTTGCTGCCACTCCCACCCATGATGAACCATAGAACTCACTACATCTTTAAACTCCCCCACAACTCGCATGTTTGCAAGGAAGTTTTTGAAACAACACCCAAATCAATAGGATATTGTATAGTGGTCTAATCAAGAGTGACTAGCTCTGAGGAGATTGTTTGGATGGGAAGATCGAAGTGAATTAAACTGAGGACTATCGAAGTACAGCTCAGGTATATATACTACTCTAAAGTGTTTGTATCTATTTGTGTCCTGGTCTGTGCGCAACTGGTGTGCTAGACTTTATACCATAAAAGGAAGTATCTAAAGTGACTGTGATTGGTTAATGAAAGTGGTGCCATGTAGACTATGTAAAAGTAATAATATGATTGGAGGAAAAGAATTGTACAACATAATGAGGCTGTGTGATGTGGCAGCCAATAGGAATAGTTTCCAAGCATAGGTTTGGCATGAGGTGTAAAGAGTCTAGAACAAGTCTGGTGGTTGGTAGAGAGGAATGACATAGCATTCTTGTGGATGATAGACTTTTTGATAAGATAGTGAGGGATTAGATGGCATAAAGACAGGGGTTGAGGATAGGGGTTTAGGAGTGTTCATAACAGTTTTCACCAAAAACTGCACACACAATGGTGTTGAGTGCACCATCTGCATCTGATCAGGGAGGGAAATTGTCAAGCCTGTGCTTTCAACTCCATATCATGTCATGTGGTGATAATTCCTCATCTTCAAGAGCCTTCTGGACCCAGCAATATATTTCTGAATTGAACTTGTGGGCCATGTGCTATTTGACGAGCACAGTGTAGCCAGCTGGGTGTTGTCCACTCTCAATGACATGCTGTTTGGCCTTTCCACCCTGTGTGTTTTGAACAGCAGAAATCATAGCATTGATCGACTCACATTTAGAATTGGAAAGGACAGTACTCGACTGCTTGAATAATTTTTCAGTGAGATGCTAGGATTCAACCTGGGACTTGTCTGTGTGAATATGTCCTCTAGGTGGTCCAGAAGGGTGATAAGGATTTTCATTGTCATTTTGTTGGAACCAAAGGGGACACTGCAAGAGTGAGAGGCAATTGATCAGATGATTAAAATTTGAAACACATGGGGTGGTCCTTGGGCTTTCATCTGGGCAGGTATTTACATGAGTCCAGAATTTGTTATGTGTGGCACCCAGAGGCAACTAATAGCAGTACAGGTGCTTCTTTTGTGACTAAGCAAGCTTGATCAATACCCTCAAAGTATTTTACAGCATGCCAGTGCTTACCGAAAGTACTTCCAGAATGAGGAGGACCAAACACACCAATTCAGCTAAGTCCACAGATTATGTCACATCAATTGAGAATCTTCAAGAAGGAACATCAGTCATTCATGAGCATATATCCGGATCAAAGTGCACATACCAGTAAAAGTGGGGCCAAAGGAGTGACTAAGAATTGGGAATGAAAGGGCATGGATGAGAGCTTGAGAACACAACCATGAAAGGCATGAGATGCAAAGTGCTACAAAGGCCCCGCATGGTCACAAAACCCAGGGCAGGGCATTGAGGGGACACAAAGTCTAAGGGACTGAATTTGGTATCATGTGAGTAGACTGTGTTTCTAGCGCTTGTGATGGTTTTCTAGGGTCAAGTCAGTCACTCTCCACATTCCTTTGCTACAACCCATTGTGGTAAGTTCCTCACCCCCAGTGAAAAGTGGCTATGATCATGCATGTCCAGATATGTCTGGACATGATTCCATACTCAGTACATAGGGAATCATGTTGAATCAGAAATTGCTAGTAGAATGGGAATGTAATGCATGCTGATACAGTATGGTTTCTGGCTACACATGATTTTCTAAGGTACAACATAACAGAGCAGAATCCAACATACAGCTCCAGAGTGTCTAAGATCTTGTAATGTGCTTTGAGCTGATTAGATATGCTGTCCTATGTTACTTCTGTCCAAGATTATCTGATGCACAATGTTCCCTAATGTTCAGATGATCTGCTAAATATGTTCAAAACTGATTAAGTATGTTGTCCTATGTTACTTCTGCCTGGTGGTATCTGATATGAAATATGCCCTAATGTTTCGATAGTCTGCTTCAAGCTGTCCACAGATGATTATTTCTGATGCAGTCTGCTATATATGACATCTGGTGGTATATGATATCTAGTGGTAGTTGTACATCCCATAACTAGCCCTTCATGCACATACTTCAAGCAGGCGCAAGCGAGTGAAATAGTGAATGGAGGTGAGGTTTGACAAGAAATCCAAGTTGGCAAGGAGATGAAGTGGTTGAGCTGTGACGGTTTGAGGCAAAACCAGTGAAGGGATGTGAGAGTTCTGAAAGTAATATGTAAGTGACTGTTGGACAATGATAATATAAAATAAATTACAGACCTATGAATACAAGATGGCTAATGGAGTATTCCACATGACATGGTCTTGTCCCATGCTTGCTTGTCCACCTGTATTAATGTCAGCATGTGTTGGACAAGGCATCTGGACAACTGGCCAGTGCTTTGGCTTTGGTTTTGTATGCCTTGAAGGATTGTTAGTAGAAGAAACCCAGGTAGAAAAACAATACATTGCACTACTGCTCACTGAGCTGATCATTCCAATACACATGGAACTCGTTAGAACTGCTGTTGTTGTTGTCAGCCGTAGACTTGGGCATGGGGGGAAGAGGAGGGAGCTTGAGGATAACCAACCACTTTACTAGGTTAGAACTACAGGAAAATTAGTATAGTGATCCATAACAAAAGAAAATGTATGTTGGATTGACAATAATCAGAGTGAGTATGACATTCTTGGATGTTCCGGCAGGGGCAACTTCTGTTGTGTGGTCCATTGGTGGCTTCATGTTAGGGTGTGAAGCAGCCATCCTCTGGATTACCCTTGATAAAATCAGAGGTGGTGCAGGAGGGTCCATCTGTGGTTTGCCATTGGGTTTTTGGATGAGAATGGGAGGCAAGACGGAAGAACCTGGTTCTGCTGATGCAGGGCTCTCACACATGGGGGTCGAAGAGTCATGCAGAACAGAAGGGCTTGGTCCTACTGGTATGGGTGCATGAGAGTTAGAGGGTCAGGTAGAGCAGAAGGGCTTGATTCCAAGACTAGCACAGACAGCCTTGGTAAAATGAGAGGTCCTGGCAATGCGAGTAAGCAGAATCTTAATACTCTATTAAGTGGTGAAGCACTTGCCTGTTTTGACTGCAGTATTATCACTGATGAGAACATCTGGGGTAGCATGTGGTGCTGTTGGGGTGTCCTCATGGCTGGACCATCTGTCTGACAAGACATGTTAGCACATCAGAGATGATACTGCACTGGCCTTTGAATCTTTTCTTTACTACCTCAGACTTGAGTGGGTTTGCCTTGCACTTCTTGCTAACTCCTTGAGCTTGGATGTCATTGGTTGCTTCTTCCTCTTGCTTGACTTTTCGACTTGGAAGCCAGTTACCTTTGTCATCTAGGTTGTCATGGACTCATCCAGGGTAGTCGAGCAAGCAGAGGAGATCAATCTTCCAGTCATTCTCAGAAAGTTGAAGTAATGGGAAGGACTTGTATGCAAGTGAATATACCACTTCCCTGGCAGACATGCTGGCTTTGCCCCAGCTCTTTGAAGCCATGTCCTTGATGACAAGCTCAGCCCAGCAGCCTTGAATTGTCTTGCAGATCACCTTGAGAGTTCCAAGGATAAATGATGATAATGCACTTTAGGGTATCTTGCTCAGCAGTTACCTTGATGAGCTGAGTTTCGAGTGTCTTATAGCACTCTTTCAAAGTGAGAGTTTCCTGCATATATGCCTTCCCGGAATATGTAACATAGTCAGCATGATCCTAAGAAGAATCATACCTGAGAGTATCCAAGTTGTGGGTGATTAAGATTTGACTGGGAAATCAAGGGGGTGGTAGCTTGACACCCAAAGAAGTCTATGTCAGACATACTTTCAGAAAAATTCATATTGGTGTTTGTTGAGTATCCAGTCCCAGTGAAAAGTCGTGATATGCATAGCTAGGTCGAAGCATGTAGCTCTATGAATCAACTATGAGTCGTATGAATCCGTGCACATGACTATGTGGCTATGACCTCCCTAGATGGGCATAGGGTACTACACCGTTCAGCCCTATCGTACCGTTCAATCAATCCCTTCAACCTGCTTCACTCCCTATGATACGATGGGATCCATGCTATTGGTGCCACCCGATGCATTCAATCTATCAAGGTATGGCACTGAATCACTTATTCTACCGTACCCCCTCATCACACGCACAGCGCATGGACAAGAACCCCACTGGACTCTGGTGTGTCTGCCGCAAATACCACAAGGGTATTTGGCGTGAGCTTGGTACCCTGAAGACATGGCGCCACCATCACCACAAAGCTGCTGAGGATGAGGTCAATGCAATCCATTTGGCCAAATGATCAGATGGATTTCACACTTTCATTGCTGCAGCCGCTTCCTCCAGCTCCTCAAACAAACGACCTGGAGACCCTGGAGACCCTGATAGAGCTGGTAGTGCGAAGCGTCCATATATCCCACAAGGTTATCCTCCGGTTAGTATCTCTAGACGTTTCTGATCGTTCTATTGATTTGAGTTATGCTAGGATTCCAACATGGAAGACAGTCCAGATGATAATCATGGCTCTGTGGATTCGGCTCATGGTATGTTATATGTATCCACAATATCTGGTTGTCATATTTATTCTGTGCTAGATGACCCACCCCCACTGGATGACCCACCCCCACCAGATGACCTGCCCCCACCAGATGACCCGCCCCCTCCTTATGAAGATGATGAGCCTCTGCCAGATGACCCACCTCCTCCTCGTGCCAATGACAGACTCCTGTTGGATGATCTACACCCTCCTAATCCACTTGTCAAGCTTGATCTGGATCAGCTCGAGCAGTCTGCCACACTACCAAAACTTAAACAAAGCTTGTCGTTCATCCAAGCAATTCGAAATGCATCTCTAGATGATGGTATTGGATTAACAGGCGAGGCACTCGATCAACTGCATAATCCACCCAAAGAACCACTCTTTGTAGAAAATCAGTATACGGAACTTGCACTATTGATGTTCATTGCTCTCAAACATTCATCTGAAAGCACTTATGAAAAAATTCAAAAGGCAATTCAGAAGTGCTTTCTGGAATGTAATCTATCTAAGTTCTATCAGACCAAGTGTCTCATCACCAATCTCAGTGGCGTGACATCCCTGGTTGAACACATGTGTATCTGTTCTTGCATGGCATATGTGGGGCCATTTTCCACACTAGAGAGCTGCCCAGAATGCAACCAACCATGCTATGAATTCAGGTGTAACAAATGTACAGGCGAGCTTGAAAAGCATCCTCGTGCAGTCTTTCATACCATCCCTATCGCTCCGCAGCTTCAGGCACTTTGGTGACATCCTGAGAGCACCAAGAAGATGTCTTATTGGGACAAGCGAATGCAACAGATATACGAGGAACTCCGGAGAAATGATGGGATAGTTGACACTTATGATGACGTCTTTTGTGGGCATGTATATCTCAAGGCAGTCAATCGAAACAAAATTCTCAAAGACAACATACTCCTTATGTTATCCATTGATGGCACACAGCTGTATGAGAGCAAAGAGTCCAATTGTTGGATCTATATATGGATTATCCTCAAGCTCTCTCCTGATCACCGATACAAGAAAAAACACGTCCTTCCTGGCGCAATCATCCCTGGTCCAAGAAAGCCAAAGATCATCAACTCTTTCCTTTTCCCTGGCTTACATCATGTCTCTGCTGTACAGTGTGAAGGACTTGCTGTATGGGATGCATTTCAAGCTCGAGATTTTATTGCATGCTTATTCTTGTTCCTTGTGTGTGCTGATAGTCCAGGTCTCCTTACTCTAAGCAACTTTGTCAGACACCAGGGCAGGAGTGGATGTCAGATGCTCTGTCCCATGAAAGGATGCCAAAAGCCAGGAGCATCCCAATACTACCCGGTTCTCCTCAAGCCAAACAACTATGACCTGCATGGATGTGATCACCCCGATGTCGATGTCTATAGCATTCGTCCTAGCAGCTCAGAAGCATACGTCGCACAACTCAAACATCTCATTAGCTCACCAACACAATGTGTATATGAAACACGCCGACTAGAAACAGGCATTGTAGGCCCAAGCATTTTGCTTGGCCTACAACCACGGCTCATATTGGAGCTTCCTGAGGCATTTTCATTAGAGATGATGCACTTGAGTGGTGCAAATATGGTGTCCCTCTTTGGAGGGGAAAGTTAGACTGCACATCAACGGACAATCAAACCACTTGGTCCTGGGTGGTCCTCAAAGAGATGCGTGTCTGGGAGGCTCATGGTGCCACTGTGGCTGCATCTAAACCATATCTACCCGGCTCGTTTGATGTTGCTCCACATGATCCAAGCCTACATTCAAACTCATGGTACAAGGCGACAGAGTACATCACCTGGATCTATGGTCTATGTCCAGCCCTACTCTATGGCATTCTTCCAGAGCATCTATGGCGAAATTTTTGCAAGTTTGTTGCTGCCCTGCGAATCATATCACAATATAGCATTTCTCCGCATCAACTCCAGCATGCAAACAACCTCATTTTGGAATGGGCAGTCGAGTTTGAGCACTTATTTTATCAATGCCGGGTTGACCATATCGCATTTGTCCATCCATGTGTTCACTTAACATGTCACCTTGCTTCAGAAGCCGCTCGTGTTGGCTCGCCAATATGTTCATCTCAGTGGACGATGGAATGAACCATTGGAAACCTCACACAGGAGATTCGACAACCATCAAACCCATTTTCCAATCTCGCTCAGGAGGGAATCTGACGGTGCCAACTAAATGCGCTGAGGGTGATGATGCCCAACTTAGATCTCCCAGAAAACACCAACCTCTGTGCGTCAACAGACCTTGGGAATGGTTACATTCTCCTTCCAAAATGTGATCAGTATCTCATTGCCATTCAAGGTGAAGAAGCAAGAGTGATCAGTGAGTTTCTCGAGCAACCTCAGGCTCCAAAGATACAGCGGTGGGCTCGACTTCGTCTACCCAGTGGTCAGATTGCTCGCTCTGAATACCAAGAGCTTTAAAAAGCATCCGAAAATGTTCGGATGGCTCAGAATGTCAAGGTATTTTCTATTATCTATTGTGTCATATAATATTTATTCAGGCTACAGATTCTACTTGATGGAAGACCCCACATTGCTGAAGTGCAGTATTTTGTACGGCTTGTTGTCACACTGGCAGATAATGCAGCTATTGCCAATGAAGACGATGAAGCACCAGATCGAGATACGTTTGTTGATCTGGCCCTTGTCACCCTATACTCTAGCCCCCTTCCAGAGTTACTTGAAAGCTCGTATGGTGTCGTTGCATTGTGTATGAAACTTGGCAAAGCAAGCTTACAAATGATCAAGATCTCAACTATACAATCTGTCGTTGCCATGATCTCTCATCGGCCTTTAGTAAATGGAGTTGAGGAGAAGAGGTTTTTCTTGGTTGAGAGGACGGGTATGGAGATTTCTCGGTTTGGTGTAGAGGACAATGACAACTAATAAGCATTGCATTGTGTCTAATACTAGTACATTGCTCAAACTTACTAGAAGATCCATTTGGTTCTCAAAGCAGCAACTTTCTCAGCAGCAATAATAGTCAACTTCCAACATTACCAGCTCCGAGTACCCCCGTCACATGGGGTAATTCACACAACCGATCATACCGTGTATGGTACACTATATCTATAAGTAACATGTTAACTGTATCCATTGCAGAATAATTCTTCAAACGCTTTGGGTTTCAATCAACGCATTCCAGAAAATTCAGTGAGTTCGTCACTAGCACTTATCTGCAGTCGCACTGAACCAGTTTTGTATCATATATCTAGCATGCACAATGGATACAACAATTACAAGATACCATTAACAAGCTCAAGCATGAAAATACGACACTTAGGGCAGAACGTACCACTTTTGAGTACATCAATCATCATACTGTACATTCTTTAACTAACAAATGTACTGTAGAAACACATACAACACACTTGTTTCACAGCTTAACATCAATCCTACTACTGCCTTGACAACCAATGGAGCTATGAACATCGTGCTATGACCCCTTCCTAAGACATCAACGCTTTTGAACATCAGCCCTCTCCCACAGCTCAACCAAGCAGATTATCCAAATGTTCGCTTCTGGACGGAGAAAGCATGGAAGGAGTGGTGTACTACACCTGAAGGAGAGCGGTCCAACAACCAATCGTTCCTTGAAGACAAGAACGGGAAAGTGTTGGCAAGTAATAAAGTCTCTAATATCCTACAGATGATGTGGGAAATCTGGCACAACCTGCATAGCAATGAACTCATCAATGCCCAGACTACTTGGTCATCAATGTCTCTTTCGATCAAGAAGGCGTTTCTGTGGAAGTTGTGCAAGCTCACCCAGACCTTAGCCTTTGCGAAGGTGCTTGGAAAATCGACTCACTCGCCAAGAAGCACTATACATCATACAAGCAGACCTGGTTTACGAACAAATCAGAGGCTAGTTCAAATAAGTGCAAGACCAAGACCGAGACAGCCGACGACGACCCCTCCTCGATAGCCAATTCCAAATGTGCAAGACTTGGCTGCTCCCCATTCCATGATGATATGGATACTAGTACAAACAATAGCCCACCATCCAGTGTTGACACCAACTTGCCTGATGACACAATGCCGGATTCACCAGTGGAGCCCACCATACCATTGGATTTCTCCTAGATGGACAACAACTTCCATGATGACAATGGATTAGACTCTATTTATGATGACACAACCCCCGCACAAGGCAAGAGTATGGGGATAGGATTTGCATTGTGCTGACTTTTTTTTTCTAGACCAACTTGTTGATGTTCCTAGCATAACCAAAGAGTGTGACATTCCAGTGACTCAGCCAAGCATACCATCAATCAAGAATCCGCTGTAAGTATTTATCTTGGTGTCTACATCTACTAAGCTCCGTAATCCTAGGTTATCAACCACACTACGGTCAACCAAGTCTGTAGTCCATGCACACATGTCTCACGAAGAGATACCAAGTGGCACAAGCATCACTTCTCTAGTCGAATTCACTAGGAATCCCGCATCAAGAGACTCAAATGAATCGTCTTCAGAAAGCAGCCATACTGGCATTGTCACAGCTGCTGGATCAAATCACACAGGTGAGTGAATTGTTGTCGTCATGGCTTATGGTCACTTCTTGTACAACAGCAAATGATACCATTGGGAAACGACAAGAACCAGCAGTGGTGGGAGCTGGAGTTACATTGGAAAAGAAGCAGACATGGCAACCACCGTCTAATAAAAGTGCAAGGCCAGTACATAAATTGGGAGCCACCTATTATTAACCCCAGCATTCCCTAGGACACTTTGCATGCATTGGTACCAGAAGCAAATGGGCGGGATGCTGGAGGAATTCAACAAATACTATGAGGCCTTGTCTGTAGAAGCAAAAATGGTGTGTTTTGTTCAATCAATCAATCAAACTTGCAGCTAATCTAGATTACTACAGAAATACAAGGACAAGACAAAGGAACTGGTAAGTGCACGTTGTCATAGGAGAATGTTCTAATATCTTTGTCGCAGATCACTAGTGGTACATGGACCAGTGGAATGGCGGGCATCATTGGCAAGTTTTCTGATGCATTAGCAGTGGGGCAGGACATCGAGCAGTGTGTTGGTAATGCTGTGTGGGTGAGCAAGTGGACAGATCAGCAGGCAAGCAGGTGGGTGGGAGCAGGAGCGGGGTGGGGCAGGTGTCAGCATCGGGCAGGTGGGCGACAGGCAGGCACACCCTATGTATGACTAGGCCCTGCTACTGTATGGGCATGAAATGGCATTGTTTGAACTAGAACAGCATAGAACAGCATACAAAATAGAGCCTAAACAAGAGGGACAACTATATGTATGTAAAACTATGGAATCGTATGGGATAGTGTGGCATACATGCGAGTGCATTGGCCTAGTTGAAACTACTATCGTGAGGGCCCATTTGGTACGGAGGGTGATGCCTGCCTATGGCATAGGTTCTCATGCATTGGCATCGATCGACATACAGCAAATTCTCACTGGGATCCAGTACTTATATTGAAGGAGGAGAGGTCGTATGTTCCATTCATGGAGGAGGAGAGGTCATATGTTCCATTCATGGAGGAGAGCAAAGTAGATAACGAATGAGACAGGGGATGTACAATTCTAGTAACTCCAACATGGTTATTGCTGGCTTTGTGTGATATCTTGATTACCTTGCTAGATCATGCTAGTAGCGGCACATCTCATGTACTTATTTATTGTACATCACACAGAAGCAGCTTGAATACATGACTGTTTCTTCCAAAACCATGACAAAAAAGTAGGGTAATAATACATTCTGGTGTCTAAGAAGCCTACAGATGGGTTGGAGAAGATGGTGGAGTCATGAATTTGGACACCTTTGTGGCGTGATGTCTTAGGGTGGATGGGCGCTTGGCCTTGCCCTGATGGTGAATATGGATCACATGAGCCTGTGGGAAGGCCCTCCTAAAGAATAGTTAATACATGTATAAGTCTATGTAGAACTTACGAATTCCACCACACAAGTGTTTTGCATGTCCAGTTGTCCTTATTGTCGAATATTTCGATGACGAGCCATATTCCTTCATGTCCATATAACTGATGAAAGTGCACCAATGTGGCACTATACTCAGAGTAAGGTACATCTGTGTGATACAAATCGTCAGACAGTGTAGGCCATTGTTCCACAACATACCACAATGTGAACATATGCAATGACATACGGCGTGACTTCCGTTAGACTCCAAGCGTGGATCTTGATATCTTCGATGAGTTACTTGCAGTTGTCACTACAGATGGCTCAATAAAGAGACAGGTATAAAACTAAAGAAATGATTGTTAACACCACATGGAAGAACAATGAAACCCACATGAAAAGCGGTAGCACTGAAAAACAAACCCTTCAATTTTTTCTCTGGGTCATAAGTGCCTTCTGCATAGAAGAAGGTCAGCCAATTGGATGTGCTGGTGTCAATACAACTCTCTTGGGGCACCCCAGTCATGCTAAAACAAATAAGCCAATCTTATGAGATTATGCAGTATGTACTATATGAGACCAAGGTGCTTCATGGATCTGAGGTCAGTTGAGCGCTGGCTTCTCATACCTGTTATTATCTAGACACAGAAATCAGTATTAACAAAAAGAATAGTGCATATATTGGACTTATCCAACTGCCTACATCTCTTAACTCATTGTCCTCCAGTTTTGCCATCTCTTCCTCAGACCCTTGCAAATGGGTAAGGATTGCTTCATAGAAGCAGAGTTGTTGCATCATAATATCTGAGTCCCTATTATAATAAACTAGTTAGTAATTGTGCCTGTACTTATATTTACTCATTGTAATACATGTCGATCATATCCTCACAACCTGCATCAACCTTGAGGCCCACCTTGATCACAAGCTTTGGTAACCCAAATGGATTGCATAGACATGCCAAATTTCGTCCAGTAAGCTTGTATTTGGCTTTATCCAGTTATGCTATCATTAGCCTATTAAGTACGTGTTAGTAGCTTTGTTTGGCTTTCAGTTGTAGCAAAATTTTCCTACCTTGGTTTTTTATCTTTGGTATGTCTGTGACTTCATCTGTGAGGAGGACATGTAAATGAGTGTTTGATGCTTGGGAAGGATTGGGGTCAGAGGGCACTTTTTGAGACATCCTGATAGTAGTAGAAATTAGAAAGTAAGACGCAGGTAGGAGATAAGATAAAATGCTGAGATTGAAATTCTCGGTTGAAGTCTTTCATGTAAGATGTTCTCATTTGAGATACTGATTGCAAAACATTGTAAATAACATGAAGCAATTCTATTCAACATCAGCATCATCACCACCTTCATCCTCATCAACTCCTGGCTCTGAGTACAAACTATAAGGTACTCCAAGGTCCAATATATCCACTCCTGGTTTCTCCATCATACAAAAGAATTGTTCTTCGACTCCAGATGGTGGCATTAGTACATGAGGGATCATTACAACAACACTGATGGTACTTTTTATGTTACAGATGAAGAGGTTGTCAGGTAGGGAGGATGCTGCAAGAACCTGTGAAGAAAGACATAAAAGGTCGACATCTGGTTCTGAATAGAGCTTGAGGATAGCAACGTTGACAATGGACCACCCTTTTTGAGTATGGGGTGCCAACTGAATGGCCAGCTGAGTGAAATACTGGGCTTCCCCAACTTGAATCTTGTTGCTGTCATGAAACTATGAAGAGAGTATGTGAAGATCATATCAATGAAGCATGAGACACACCTTGATGTTTTGAGAGACATGTAAGTTCTCTGCCAACTTGAGTGTCTCTCTCCAGGTGGAGTGGGTGATCTGTCCATTGGGAAGAAGTAGTCATGCCCATTTGACAAAGCAAAGTATATTTTGAGTGAAAGGTGCTAGGTATTCACACAAAGCCTGTATGAGTGCGTTATTGGAAGAGACTGAATACTTAGAGTGTTTGCAAAGAAGGATGTAGCCATCACCGAGATCAATGGTGCCATGGGGAAGTGGTTTGGGAGGAGTGTCCTGCTCTGGCATGATAGAGATCAGTGCATTAAACTGAGAGTGGTGAATGCCTTCTCAAGCAAGGTTCACATAAGACTTAGATGGTTGGCAGTGTAGAGCTTGGGATAGCTCTAGGTAGATATCCTGGCTTCATCCCAAGACCAATGCATGCTTTCCAGGCCCGAACATCCATTTCTGGGCCCGATTATCCATTCCTGAGCCAGATTGTCCATTTTCTGGACCAATTCTCCACTTTCTGGCCCCATTGTCCACTTTCCAGTCCCATCGCACACATTCTGGACATGTATTTGATAGTCCAGTTGTCTTTCCCACATTCCAGACTATTCCCAGTGGGTTTCTCATGCTCTGGACCACCTTGGACTACTTTCCTATGCTCTGGACTTTGTTCTTATGCCCTGGACTTGACTCGGCAGTATGTCTACATACTATAGATACTCTATTTACCTATTTCCAAACTTTGCGACTGTTTATACAGTCCGGGAAATGCCTGGACTATAAATTCCTGTACCTAGCCCTGTCTAGGGAGCTTTTTACCACCTTTTGGACAATATCTACTCCCTTCGAATGACTCCTCTGTATCTACAGTATCTACCTTCCTATCAATATATCCATCCATTACTAGCATTTCCAACAACCTGACCAATCTTCCAATACCTTTCTGGCCCTGATTGACCACTCCCGACTGCTCCTATCACTGCTCCTGCACTCAGACTGTCTAGGACTTACATAACTTGGACTTCATCCCAGACCCACTAGGGACCCCTTGGGACGAATCTGTCATATCCCGATCCGCAAGTCCGATCTCCGACGTAACTCCAGATGTAACTCCGTGGGTTTTGACTGACATTTCATTAAGTATGCAATTTCGCCCCTCGGACTTGTACTCTACT
>JBBPLQ010000535.1:0-19411 GCA_038089855.1 Royoungia palumana
GAGACACTATCTATGCAAGGACGCATGATTGATGTAATTAAATCCCATGCCGCGGAGCTTACTTGTTGCAAGTAATGATCCTGTGAGCAACCGGTTCCACGTTAGATATGGTACCTGAACCCCGTGCCGGACGACATCGTGCACCGTGCGGATTCTCACATACCTGTTGCCCGCCATAGATCGGGTAATATACCTGGACGCCGCGCGATCAGCCCAGACCTCAAAAAGCCGCACCCCCACGCGGTCGCGTACCATGATACCGTCCACGTCCGGATCCTCGTTCGCCTCTATGATCGCCTCCTCGACCCCTTCGCCGTCCGCGCGCTCAGCGCTCTCGGCCGATCCGACCGCCTTGAGGACGAACCGCACCCCGAGCGCGTCACACTGCTTTCGCGTAAAGTCGGCATAAAACTTGCTCGGCGCGGCCGACGTGCCCAGGATGCCGACCAACGTGGGCGCACGCGATGCCTGCGCGAGACACGTCTTGACTTCGTCCCGGAAAGGCTCTGCGATGGCGTCTGCCTTGAGGAGGAGCCCCTTGCCTGGGGCGTGGTCTGGGCTCATGATGATGCCTGTCCGTGGAAATCAGTCGCGGACGGACTCGGGATGTGTTTTTCGTGGGTCGGTTCTTGACGGAGGTTTGATCCTGGTGATTCTCGCCGATCACGGTCACGTGCTCACTACTCGAGGCTTGGGCCTGAAGGCCTGACGGCCTGATCAGTGAGGCCTTGAGGCGGCAAGCCTCGTTATATCTGTGCCTATGATCATGGTGGGAGTGATTGAAAGATAGGAGCTCGGTATCTCGGAGATCTTGGACCACGAGGCGGTTGATCATGATATCAAGTTATTCTATTATATAGTCGCCTCGCCGGCATCTCAACTCCATCGATCCAACGCTCACAATCACCACAGCACAGTATTATTATAAAGAAGGAAACAAGCCCACCCCCGGGTCATCAAAACTTGAAAATTTGTGTCATCATGGACGGAGCGAATGAACGACGAAGGAAATCAATCCTACCAAGGAATTACCCTAGTAGAAAAATGCAAAACACACGAACGCCAAGTGATGACGTTTGATCAATCCTTGTGGATATCGCCGTTGACGAGATCCACTTGGTTCTCATCAGGAATTTGTGAATCGTCCCCTTCGAGATCGGCCACCTCGAAGTCGGCCATATCAGTAGACTCTTCACCTCCTTCTACTTTGCCCGCGTCTTCCTCTTCCTCTTCCTCATCCATGAGGGCTGCGGCCCGCTGTCAACGTGCACCATATGTGTCAGTCATCATCATCACGCTGACCAGTTCCGTCCCATACCTTCATCGCCTCGGCCTCATTTGAATAGTGTCGCCCGCGTGCTCTCACAAACGCAGCGTGCTTTGCAGCAGCTAACCCATCCCCGATCAGCACCCGACCACGACATAAAACATCGAGACCCACCTTCCTCATCCATCTCCTCTCCTTCGATCTCGTCCCCCGACTCCGCAGTACCCGCTCCGAGTTTGATATCGCCCCGCGCTTCGTGAGGGAGGTTAAACGACGTGCTCCGGCTGGACGTCGCGCTCCCAGACCGCCCAGACGAGTTCCTACCCACACTCGACAAGGACGCGCGACGCGAAGACGGACCGGACACGATCATGCTCGTAGGCGACTCTGCTCTCGAACTCGCACTGCTCGGGGAGCTCGCACGAGCGCCGAGATGGAGGTCGGGTATATCTGCACGAGACGGGCTGGACGTCGGCAGAACGACGAAAATGGAATGACACGCCACGCACCACCTTCCACTTCGTCCGTCTCGGGGTTGTACCGGACGTAGGGCGTCTTTGGCTCGGTGATCTTCATGAGACTGTCTTTCTGGATCTCTGTCAGGGCAATGTTGGCTTCGTCCCATTGCAGACTGCTACAGTGAGACACGCGAAGCGTCAGAAATGGCGTCAGAATGAAGAACTGGGACGAACTGTTGTTGTCCGGCTGGTTGGGGGATGGCATTCTTGAGGATGCCTTTGGGTTTCGGCTGGGATGCAGAACGGGGCAGCGGGGAAAGATGCGGAGGATCTTGGATGATCTCTACGGTAGACATTGGATCGAGTACGACGACGGCAAGTAGGACTGGTGGAGAGCTATTGCACGAATGGCGCAGTGCCAATCATGTACTGGTGCAAGCCAAAGCCAGAACCCCTCAGCGTCTCCCAACATGGGATGTGAGAACAACATGCCCTTTCTGGACGTATCGGAAAGGGTCGCGTTGGACGGTACAATTTCGATAGTCTTAGAATAGTCCGTTCATAAGCCGTTGTCCAACGCTCTCGGGTTCCTGCCTCGCCATCTCGATGATACTCAACAACTTCTTAATCCCGACCAACATCGGTAACGTCGGCGTCTCTGCCTCGGTTGCGTTCCGCGGGAATCCAGCGCTGGCGAGTTGACGGAGTGTATCACGGAACTCGCTTTCATCAGCAAACAGCTCCACCGATCTGAGGACGACCTCGAGTTGTCCGAGGTGCGAGATGGGCGGCACTTTGATGGAGGTATCGAACACCTCCGAAAACCCCAAGTCTGTGATGTGTTGGCCTAGCGATGAAGTAGCGAGCACTAGGAGGCGGCGACCCTTAATGGAAATACTCAGGATCTGTCAGTGGGGGTACAGTCGATGATCCTGACCTTTGGAGGTTTCCGTGCGATGAGCACGAGTAAGGTCTGGAGAACGGCATTTGAGAATCTACTGCCTAAATATGTCCAGTCTGCAGAGTCGCCGTGTCAATATCCGTTGGAGTGAGAACACGATGTCCGTACCTAACAGGCGTTCTAAGTTGTCCACGACAATAACACTCAGCGGACTCTTATAGCTATCATTGAAAGTTTTCGTGATAGCAGCAATCTTTTGTGCTTCCGAATAGCCAACCATCCGATCGGGGGAGATAATCTTCACGAATGGGAATCCAGACCGCCACGCAATTGTGGCGGCCAAGACCGTCTTGCCAGACCCAGGTAGACCGTTCAGAAGGACGCTGACCCGCGGCGTCCGTTCCGATTTAGCAACCTGGTTCACAAATAGCTTACCCTTCTCCAAAATTTCCTGCAAGAGCACATCAGCAGAGTGCCGAAGCCTGAACACTTGACTACGTACGTGAATCTCAGAATCGAACTCGATTATTCCATTTTGAATCACTTCTCCGATCTCCTCTTCAGAAGTACCAAACGCCGGCTTAATATCGTCCAGCGCTCGGAAGAAATCACTTCTGTTCACCCGTAAACTCTCCACGTCGTCTGAAATGCCCGCAAAGGTCCCAACCTTGACTTGTCGGTTGAATGCGTAACTCGTCGCGCTCTTGACAAACCCTTCTATCTCAGCACCAGAATAGTTCTTCATCAGCTGTGCCAGCTCGTGCAGGTCGACGTCAGCGTCCATCACTTTATTGGTTCGCATCTTGGTCGTGTGGATACGAAGAATCTGATAGCGACCATCTTCGTCTGGAAGCGAAATCTCCATGTGAACCTCAAGACGACCCGGTCGTAATAGTGCTTCGTCAATCATATCTGGTCTGTTTGTCATTCCAATGACGAGTATGTTGTTCAGCCTGTCGACACCATCCATCTGGAATTCAAATTGAGTGCTTTTGAGCAATCGAGGAACGATATGTCGTACCTTTGACAAAAGTTGGTTCACAACGGTGTCGCCGACACCGGTTCCGCTATTCGTTGAGCCACGATGTTTGAAGACGGCATCCAGCTCATCGAAGATGATAATGTGCAAACCACTCTCATCGCCCTTTTCCTTGTACTACAGTGATCGGTATCAGTCTCGGTCCGTGATAGAGCGAATAAGAACTTGCCTCCTTCTCGGCGTCTTCGAAAAGCTTACGAATGTTCTCTTCAGAAGCACCCACATATTTGTTCAGAATTTCAGGTCCATTCACTACTTTGGGTTCCCGCGCATTCAACATTTTCCCGATCTGGCGCGCGATGAGAGTTTTACCCGTTCCGGGAGGCCCGTGCAACAGGATACCTGTCGAATATATGTCCGTTAAGCAACCAGATCGATAGTCCAGCTAGAACGACAAACCTTTCACGTGTTGGATGCCGAGCTTCTCGACGAGCGCGGGAGGGAAAACGCGCGACGCGAAAGCCCGACGGAATATGTCATTAAACTCTTTATCGAGACCACCAATACCCATATCCTCGAATTTGAAGTTCGGAGCAATGATCGCATTCGTAGCAGCTCTATGGGCGAGCATGAGGGTGAATTAGCTGCTCGGTGTTATCGGCGTACCTCTTTGCGCTAGCCTTGATCTTCATCGCGCTGCCACCCTCTTTGATGATAGTGATGTCCGTTGTCTGCATGAGCACACCCATCTCAATATTCCTCGGGTGGGCTCTTCGGCCTCCACCTTTCTGCTCGTCGAGCAGCTCAGCTATGCCCATCGAGGCGATGGTCAATTTCAGCTTATCACCCTTGAAATCCACGGTAAGAATTCCGCCGGGTGCGAACACGAGGCCGTTGTACGCATTCAGGAATTTCGAAATTAGTTCGTCCTGATCGTAAGGTACAGAATTCTCGTAGCTCTTCTTCCAGAAGCTCGCGACGAAATCGATCGACTGTAGGAAGGGCGGGGATTCCGGAAGCATCTCGACGGTGACCTCGTCGCCGCTAAGAGAGAGTTCCATCCACATTCTGGTTGACATGGAGGCCGCTATTGTCCCCGCCTGAATTGACGCGGACGTGTCGTGGCTGTAACAGGATGAGAAGCGGAACGGAGAGGAATGGCAGCGCGCACCATGTCGTGATGGGGTATCTTCCTTTTACGACGACGTGAGCACCATGAGGGAAGTCGGAAGGGTGGACGATGATGGAATTTTTGAGAGCAAGAGTTTCATTTGGTGTGCCTATGACAGCATAGCTAGTACGTGTGGTTCATTGACTGGTCATGGAGAAGATCAGGTGCGTACTTCAAGCCCGCGCGGGGTGGTGGTGGTTTGCGGTCATAGGGTCGATTCGGCCGCAGGCCAGCGGGAAGACCGTCGGGAACACGGTGGTATTGGTTTGGCTGTTGGACGGGTGCTGGCGACGACCTGCCAAAGAACGAGGACATGATGTACCGTGGAGGGATTATGTCAGCGATCAGTGATTCAGTGTTACCCGTTTGTGCTTCTTTGGGCTTTACTGCTACTTAGGACAGGAGACCGGTCGGGCTCCCATTTACAAGACTCCAAAGACAAGGACATGATCAATCCAATAGCACGAATCATCGACGAAACCTTGGATGTGCTTCCTCTCGACCGCCGGTCATGTCAGCTTCTCGGTCCCACTGCCCTGGTAAGTTTGCACACCACACGCAGACTCTTGGGTTCACCATTCTCGTATCCAGATCGTTCAAGCCCTCATGGGCGTTCTTGCCGTGCTCTCGCTCGTCTACAAGAGGCACCGGGAAACCCAGAAGCGTCCTTGGAAGATTTGGTACGTTGTCAGCCACTCGGCCTCAATGTACCGACTGGAGACATTCGATGCTGCAGGGTGTTCGACGTTTCTAAACAAGTCTTTGGACAAATGTTTGTTCACGGGCTGAATGTACTAATATCCGACCTGGGATCACACCACTCGGCCGGGAATGCCTGCACATATTATTTTCTCAACATCCTTCTCGATACCATCCTAGGCATGTGTTTTTCGGGCTCTTGATCTTGATGCTGACTTTTGCACCTACAAGGAATCGGCTTGATCTACCTCGTGCTACAGGGCTCAACCTGGTTGTTTTCCAAGAAGCTCGGCATCAAAGGTTTGCAGACGGGACAGTATGGTAGCCCTCCTTCAGTCGCGTACTGGGCCCGTCAGACCGCGGTATACGTCTTTTCCATCACGGCCATGAAACTTCTCGTAGTTGCGTTATTCGCGGTTTGGCCAGGCATATCTAGTATAGGTGACTGGCTTCTCAGCTGGGCAAACGGGGAATCAGTCCAGGTAATATTGTATGTAATTCTTTCCCCTACCGCAATGTTGAGCAATCCTTGACATAATTTTTCAAGTGTCATGGGAATTTTTCCCATTTTCATGAACATCGTGCAGTTTTGGGTGATTGACTCCATTGTCAAAGCATCCACCACTGCACCGGCTTCTCATTCTGTCTCCCCTCGAAACTCCGATTGTCCCGATCGCGAGCCGCTGTTCAACTCTCGTGACGATGATGACGATACTTTACCTCCGGACGTCGAGGAATGCCCTCGGTCTGCCAGCTCAGTGTCTGAGGGAGACATCAAGACACTTGTGGGTACGCAGGACAATCGGCCAAAGTCATTACTCTCGGGGTCATCTTCCCCTGTGACCCTTTCGAGAACGACAATGGTTGCGCATGACTACCCACCCAATGGCAGTGCCGGGAGTGTGTCATCCCAAGGCAGTAGATCCCGGCACAAGTACAAGCGATCTCCATCTTCACTAATCGATCTTCCGACTACTTACTCCGCTCCGGCTGTCAAGACGTTCAGCTTGATGCACCATCCCTCACGCGAGGCATTGCTGTCAACATTACCTGGCAGTAACGGCGCCATCGGCGATACTACAGAGTTTGAGGCGTGGGAAGAGAAGAACTGGGAGGAACAGGTCGTCGATGGACGACGGTCCGAGCAGAACAGGATGCACGCCCGTCTTGCCAGGTAATTGACCGAGGAAGTCCAGCCCCTTCTTGCAATCATACAGCCCTCACACGTGTACTGTAACCCAGATAATCACACTCTCTACGTTAGTGGACGTATTTTTTACCATCTAGAAGCCGAATCCCTCGTCACAGGTGCTGCGGTGTGTTCATTTTTGTGTCGTTTACGAGCGTGTCGTACACGCGGCCTGTGTGACCGTCATAATTACGAGTGGGTACCTGCTACACGCCTGTGAAGCGTTTTTATCACCACGGCCCTTCCACTCTTCCCACTTACTCCAAGGTCTGCGCCGTGGACGCAAGCATAATGGTCGGAAACGGACCTTCCAATAACGTAGCGATAGAGAACGGCGCGAAGCCGACTGAAAGTGGCGCCACGTTCTCACTCGAAAACATCCTCGGCAACCATCATGACACGCTCGAACACCCAGGACTCAAGCAACGCGAATTAGATGCGGGCACGACGGCGGCGGGCTGGGACGAAGAATCTGCGGATCGACCGACGGCAGAGGGGTTTTGCGTTGAATGCGAGGGTGAGTTGCCGTTCCTCCTCGGGTGAGGTCATGTGTCTGATTGGATTCGCCCTTCCGTTCCATGGTCCTTGGCAGACCAGCCTGCACAGTTGTCGTGTAAAGAATGCGAGGACGAGTACTGCGAAGTGTGTTTTGCAGCTCAACATCGCAAGGGGACCCGGAAGAAGCACACCACGACTCCGATCTCAGGATCCTCCCAGCGCATGGACAACGCTCGGAATGGTATTTCCAGCACGACGGCGGAGACGGCGGAGAGCGGGAGCAAAGCGGATGAGGTGTGTCAATATGTTCTTTTTTTTCGCTTTTTTTCTGATTCGAGCTGAAATGTCAGGCTGGGGCGGACGTCGAGATGGAAGAGGATTCGGATGCAGAACTTGACCAGATTGCTACCAAGTCCACGACGGGCCTGTCTACGGAACAGCTTGGTGCTCAGCCCGCCATCGGCAACACCGTAGGCGAATGGTTCGTCGAGCGCGCCAAGTATATTCCCCTTCGTCTAACGCTTGGCGAGCGTAAATACCTCCGCCTCCTCGATGCAGCCCTCCAAGTGTCGGAGTATACCGACAAAATTGACACCCTTGGTTTTGGTCTCTCGAAATCAAAGCGGATCGTCCATCAGATTCGCGAGCTGTGTGCGATCTTGTCTGGGTTGGTATTGTCGGCCGACTACAAACTCGGGCAGGAACTTTTCACAGACCGGGAGTTCCAGCGTAATGCTGATTTTTATCAGCATATGTTCGAGCTTGGACGGCGGCATAAGATTATGAATCCTGACAAGATGCGAACGACGTATGGCAAGCTGATCTATCTGCTCCAGGTGAGCATGACCATAGGTTTCTGGATCGGGTGGTGGGCTATAACTGGGTTACAGGACAGTCAATCTCTCGAAGTGAAGGACATGCTCAGCTTCTCTTGTGTAAAGCCCATCAAAACTGTGTTCACCGTGCTGGAACAGCATGGCGCCCTGGAACTTCTTCGTGATGATCTCATGTCTGTCGCTACCAAGGAAATTTATTCCGACGGTCGGACCCGTCGCGACATTCAAAAGGATATCAAAAGCAAGGAGCGAGCGATCGAGACGCTCTCCGTTCGTTACCAACGCGAGGGTCTCAACCAGGAACAAATACGTCAATGTCTGTACAGCATTGGAGACAACCACGCTTTCTTGCGGACGAACCGTGATCCATGCGACCGCATGATTCAGTACCTCAAGGCGCATTTTCTCCCTACGCAAGCGAAAGAACCAAAGCACAGCTTGGCGATTCGGAGTGGCAAGGGTGGTGCAAGGCTCAGTCATGATCACGCAAAACAATATGCATACGTGTTGCAGAGCCTGACCCTCTGGCGTGAGATTCTGCATGGTGAGTCTCGTTAGGTCTCTTGAATGGGCATTCACTACGGTGTACAGATATGTTCCGGCTGTGGTCTCTCGCCGAGCAAGACTTGCTTTCCGAGAGTGTTGCATACCGTCTTCGCGATACGGGTCAAGGGCTAAACCGAGTTCAAGCTTCTCCGAAAACGTTGCGTATGATGCATACCATCCTTCAACGTGCCCAACACAGCGTTGGATCCTGGGTGGGTTCGTCTGCCATCCACATGGGTGATCACAACGTCCCGAATGCGTTGATGTTCATCGGTAAATCTGAACCATGTCTTGCCTGAGAGCCTCACGATCGATCTACCTACAGACAAATACTCTCAGATCTACCGTATCCTCCTTCCCATTTGCAATACCCTCGCACAGATACCCGGTCTGTCCGACAAACCCGCGCTACGTTCCTACATCGAAGACGAGTTTGGGTCGATTGAAAACTGTATACAGGAGATCCTAACTGATTTCTTCCGGCACGGTTTCGACGGATCCGGAGCCGACAACTTTTTCGATGCGGGGAGCTGTATAGATGGGCGTTTGACGAGCGCGTGGAATTGGTGTGCGCAGCTGGAAAAAAAGCGGTATTTCCCCGTGTTTTTGTTGACCGGTACGTCGTTTTGCCGTTGGTTCTGGTTTGCATATTGATTGCTGATGCACAGGGTTCATCGGGTTTGATGGCGAGTGGTGAGGTGTGATGCTGGGGTGTGATCGTCGTTTGCTTCGCATATATACTTTGTCACTAGTCACCGCTCATGGTTTTTATGATTTGTCCCCGCTTGACAACATCATTGCACAGAAGACCTGCGGCGGTATGACACGCGACAAGATTGTTTCCGCAAACTGAATCGAATGAGCAGTGATCTGGTTGTCGAGTTGCTTTGCTATAGCTGGGTCGTTTAGAGGCATGGCTGTAGCGTATCGCGGTACCATCTGGAAGCCTGTGTCCTTTCGATCTGAAGTTGAAGCTGTTCCTGAGATCTATGGACTACAGTAGTACCTTGCCAACTGAGATGAACTCTGGCACAATTGGCGCAGTCATGATCATATCAGGCGATATTGCAATCCATGCACGTACCTACGAGAATAATCATGCCCGTAAGTTATAGATTTTTCCGCACGACACATTGGAAAAGCAGTGTGAATTCATTCCATACGCCCAAGCTCATCATCCGAGGCATAACTTCCGCGTGACATGCCGATCCCAATACCCTTCAGTCGGTTACGTTCGAGTTAATGACAGCGCTTTGCTCCGGTTTTTTGACCTGCCTAACTAGTAGTTAAATGTGTTAAGCAGGAAGAGAAGCATATTCCGGACGCTGTTCATTTACTCGTTTCGTCTTTTCTTTCTTGAAAGATTCAGAGATCGACGTCGGAGTGGATTCTGGTTAAGATAGTGAAATGGGGGTGGTGTCAAGGCGCATATCGAGAACCAGACTCGAGAACTCTGGCTTACCACGGCTGTGAGGTTTTGCGCACAACTATGAGAGTGCCAGGGCGCGAAAGTGCGGAGGCGGGGTTCACAGTGGATCCCCCAAAATCGACATATGGGCGGTCGTGGTATTGGAGATTTTCCACCGCATACGTGTCCCTTTGTCAAGGGGCGCTCGCAAGTAACCCCGCAGAGATTACGGTGTTTGGAGCAAATCGCAGTACGGCAAGGGGGATTTTATAACAGGAAAGATTATCGTCCTCTCTCTGAGGGAAGGATTTCTTTCATGTTAGATGATACAGAGACTGGGGCTTTGTATGGTTTGATTCCATGTCCATTGAGCGGTCCGAGCCCAAGGAGTTGAAGCATTGGCTAGCTTACCAGTGACCCATTTTGTTGGCACGTCGCGATGATGCTGTTTAAACTGTCCGGATCTATAGAGACCGTCTGTGCTTCAGGTTACACATGAACTTCCATCAGTTCTGACCTGAAGTTCCAAGGAACTGGCCGAGCGTGCGTCTGCCAAGAGTCTACGAAATCAGGCTCACTGCGTCGACGGAGTTCAAATTGCGCGTCATTTCCGCCACGAGCCTCCACATCAGCGACAAGACAGAATGCTTCTCAAATGCGCAGCAGCCATATATGAATCCGATGGCATACGTGAAGCGGCCATGAGAAGCATCACTGGTACACTCAGGTTATCGTTCACGAAACTTCGAAGCGCTCCAAAGCACTCGTATAGACCGTACCAAAGGCTAAGCTGAATGCATACGCCTACAAATGAGATGATTCATTTATTTGAGATGAATATTTACCTTACGTTCTTGATGTATGAGTCGACGACGAGGTGCAACTCGAATACCGTTTTCGACTGGCGGCTGTACCGTCGAAACACGGCCGAGCTAGCTTCACTGACTTTTCTTTCATGGACTCCGTTCATTTACTTAGGCCCCAGGCTCTGCTCTTTCCAAGTCTCCTTCCTATGACTGAGCTAGGCTATAGCTATCTCGTTTGCCTACTTACTCTATAGGTACGGTCCCTCTGGTTTCGTACCTACTCGACTGAAGTTATTCGCTTGTTTAGCAGTGCTGAATCGCAGGTGTCGTATTTATCTCTGCCAAGTTTGTGAGCACCGGGGTACTGATCGGAAGATACGTCAGACGGATGTGGGTCGATAATCTCGGAGCGTCATGGACAGTACCCATCAACTAACATCAGCGCGCAGATGCTGTACATGGGAGAATAATTGTTTACTACCATCATTCTCTCCGAGGGGGAGCAGTACAGTAACTGAACCCCCATGGACCCAGTTACATGAATTATTCTCGGGAGTTACTCTGACCATCACTGTGCCAGGAGAACGTCAACGAGGTCCGACAGACTTGCGGATTTACATCCCTCAGTCACGTCGGGTTCTGAGCTCTTGGACTCTCACCTTGGGATGTTACAGGGTATACGGGATTTTCACTCCGTTTCTACTATTACTGTGTCTCCTTGCTACTCACTACCAGGTTCACAGACGCGCGTCCGTCCCCGTGCTTCTTCCTACCTCCCATATCATCAAATAGTCTGCAGGTGCGTCTGGGATATCGCTCAATATCGCCCATTGAACTTCCCTCCTTCGTATCCAGTCCTTGCAACCAGGAGTGGCTCATTATGGCCTCCAGGTCTGGTGTGCCATCTGTTTATGCAGTCATTTCCTGGTACCTCTCCAGTCCGGTAAGGAGATAAGGGCAGCGACTGATGGTGGAACTAGAATGGTATGACTCGACCACAAGTGGAGGCTGAGCTTTTCCCAACAGGTCCCAAGGATACGTACTGTCATTCCATGGCGTTCAAGTTCTTGAGTATTAAAGTACAAGCAGCACACAAGCATTCACTTCAGTACCCACATAACATCTGAGATGTTAACCCTTCCTTTACTCGCGCTTTCATTATTCATTTCTAATGCGTTCTCGATCCCGAGCCCTCAGGCCACTGAACCCACAGATAGCAGCGTCACCGATGACACTGTGGGCGATGGTGATATCGAATCACTTGCGACGATAGGTCCTGTAAGCCGACTTAATATCGTAAACCGTAAAATTGCTCCGGACGGCTTCAGGCGATCGTGAGTTCATGTACAGTTCCGTTGGTTGACGCATTCCTAAACATCCTTAGGGCCGTCCTTGCTAATGGTGTGTTCCCCGCCCCATTGATCCGGGCTCAAAAGGTGAGATTGTACTAAAAGCTAGATCCCACATTCATGTCCCTCAAGGGCAATCGATTCTCTGTGCGAGTTACAAATCAACTCACAGATACTACCATGGACGTCGAAACTAGCGTCGTAAGCAGTTATAGAACTCTTTGCGTGACCTACATCCTTACGCACCTCCCAAAGCATTTCCATGGTATCTTTCAAACAGGGACCAACTACGCTGATGGTGTTGCTTGGATTACTCAGTGTCCAATTAAACCTAAGAGATCGTTCCTGCACCAATTCAACGTCGGAAGTCAGTCTGGGACGTACTGGTACCACTCACATTATTCTGTTCAATACTGTGACGGACTTCGAGGACCACTGGTGATCTATGACCCTCAAGACCCGCACAGAAGGTTGTATGATGTCGATAATGGTAAGTCCCTATACCGGCATTTCATTTGTAAACCTGATTTCCCTTACGACTTGGAACAGAAAACACGGTAATAACTCTGGCAGACTGGTGAGCAAGTTCTTGTGCACGAATGCTTCTGGACCAACCCAGATTTAGGTCCCATGTTCCGGGTCCCGTGCTTGGTAATATCCTCGGCGCGGTGACTGCAAACTCGACTCTGATCAATGGGCGCGGCCGTTATTCTGGTGGTCCAAAGGTCCCGCTCGCCGTTGTCCATGTCCGACGTGGGTTACGCTATCGCTTCCGAGTAGTCAGCATGTCTTGCGATCCTCAATTCAACTTCACCATTGATGGTCACCGGATGACCATTATCGAGGCAGATGGAAATGAAGTGCAGCCCGTCCAGGTTGACTCGTTACCTATCTTCGCTGCCCAGCGTTACTCCGTAATTGTAACAGCGAACCAACCTGTTGGAAACTATTGGATTCGCGCCGGTCCCCCTGGTGGCAATTTTACCGGTGGTATGAATTCCGCTATCTTGCGGTACGCTGGGGCGCCCGTGAGGGATCCCACGTCAGCACCCGGCCCATACCAACTCTCTTTCGATGAAGGCAACCTCCACCCACTGCTTGACCCACGTGCTCCTGGGCGATCAGGAATCGGAAATGCCGACGTGAACATTCAGCTTGCTCCTAGCCTTAACACGACGACACGATTGTTCCAAATCAATGGTGTTGTCTTCCAAGACCCTCCCACCCCTGTGCTCCTTCAGATCCTCAGCGGGAACTTGCATCCTGCGCAACTGCTTCCCAAAGGAAGTATCTATGAGCTCCCTCCGAACAAAGTGATAGAGTTAAGCTTCCCCAACAATGGTTTCCTCCCTGGTGGGCCCGTGAGTGCACCGCTTGTGAAACATCAAGCTAGACTCACTCTTTCTTCCTAGCACCCCATCCATTTGCACGGGGTATGTGGCCTGCTTTAATCTTCGTCTCTTTGTTTCAACGTCTTCGACAGCACGATTTCTACGTCGTAAGGCATGCTGGCAGCAGTGCCACCAACTTCGTGAATCCTGTCCGACGTGACACTGTGTCTATGGGAAGTGCCGCTACGGACAATGTGACCATCCGCTTCGTCACAAATAACCCCGGACCTTGGTTCATTCACTGGTGAGTGGCTATCTTCTCATTACATGAACCACTTCACACCTTCACGCCTTATTTCTAGCCATATTGACTGGCACTTGCATCAGTGCGTTCATTTCTGTCTGATTGTTATCGATCTAGATTTGACTTGTATTTTAGCGGGTTTGCTGTCGTGATGGCTGAATCGACGAGCCGAGTGTCTACGGAACAGGTGCCAGGTTCGTCGCTTCATGGTGCTAGAGAGAGCTGCAGATACTGATTCCTTCTATGATACGACAGCCGACTGGCGTCCATTGTGCAACTAGACGCTTCTGGGTCAATGAACTGACGGAATGCGGACGGGGTAAGTTGTGCATGAAATGTCTCCATTGCATCTTTTCTCAGATCTACGCGCGATGGCTTTTGCAGGGTGATTATTTATTTGTCGCGCTCAGTATGATATTCCTTCCTAACAGAAAACAGTATTTATTATGATTATGGTTATATATACTTGCTCACGCCATATCTATTTCTCTGTCGTTATTTATTTGTGCTCGAGGCTAGGGTAATTTTTAGTCTGATGGTATACTTTACGACTGTGATGACCTACGATCTGTGTAGTAAATGCGTATTGCAATTGCATTGGTTGCATTGCCAAAAAGAAACTCCGAATTCCGGTTTGAAGAGCGGGCCTTCTGTACCGACGGAGTCGCCACTCAAAAAGAATGCAATCTGCGACATCTTTCAATGAAAAAAGGATGAGTTCACAACGCACGTGTTCAATAAATACTGTTTTCTGTAGGAACATTATACCGAGAGTCCTGCCGAAGGCATTACGCGTAGATACGAGGAGAAAAAAATGCAATGAAGACATGTCGATGTCGTGCACAATTCACCCCGTCCGCCTCCCCTCAGTTCATTGACCCAGAAGCGTCTAGTCGCACAATGAACGCCAGTCAGCTGTCGTGTCATAGAAGGAATCAGTATCTACAGTGTTCTCTAGTATCATGAAGCGACGAACCTGGCACCCGTTCCGCAGACGCTTTGCTCGTCGATTCAGCCATCACGACAGCAAACCCGCTAGAATACAAGTCAAATCTAGATCGATAACAATCGGACAGAAATGGACGCACAGATGCAAGTGCCAGTCAATATGGCTAGGGATAAGGTGTGAAGGGGTGAAGCAGCTTGTATGGTTAGAAAATAGCTACTCACCAGTGAATGAACCAAGGTCCGGCGTTATTGGTGACGAAACGGATGGTCACATTGTCCGTAGCGGAACTTCCCATAGACACAGTGTCACGTCGGACAGGGTTGACGAAGTTGGTGTCACTGCTGCCAGCATGCCTTACGACGTAGAAATCATGCTGTCGAAAACATCGAAACAAGGAGACGAAGGTCAAAGCAGGTCACATACGCCGTGCAAATGAATAGGGTGCTAGGAAGAAAGAGTGAGCCTAGATTGATGTTTCACGAGCAGTGCACTCACGGGCCCACCAAAAAGGAAAAAGCTGTTGGGGAAGTTCAACTCTATCACTTTGTTCGGAGGGAGCTCGTAGATACTTCCTTTGGGAAGCAGTTGCGCAGGATGCAATTTCCCGCTGAGAATCTGAAGGAGCACAGGGGTGGGAGGGTCTTGGAAGACAACACCATTGATCTGGAACGATAGTGTCTCCAGGTTAATGCTAGGAGCGAGCTGAATGTTCACGTCGGCATTTCCAATTCCTGGTCGCCCAGGAGGGCGTGGGTCAAGCAGTGGGTGAAGGTTGCCTTCATCGAAAGAGAGTTGGTTTGGGCCGGATGCTGACGTGGGATCCTCTATGGGTGCCCCGGTGTACCGCAAGATAGCAGAATTCAAACCGCCGAAAAAAATGCCACCAGGGGGACCGGCGCGAATCCAATAGTTTCCAACAGGTTGGTCGGCTGTTACAACCACAGAGTAACGCTGGCCAGCGAGGATGGGGAACGAGTCAACCTGGACGGGATGCACTTCATTTCCATCTACCTCGATAATGGTCATCCGGTGACCATCAATGGCGAAGCTGAATTGAGGCTCGCAAGACATGCTGACTACTCGGAAGCGATAGCGTAACCCACGTCGGACATGGACAACGGCGAGCGGGACTGTTGGACCACCAAGATAACGGCCGAGCCCATTGATGAGAGTCGAAGCCGAAATCACCGGACCATGGAATTTGCCGAGTACGGGACCCGGAGTATGGTACCTAAATCCGGGTTGGTCCAGAAACACTTCTCCGCAAGAACTTGCTCACCAGTCTGCCAGAGTTATTACGGTGTTGTCTGTTCCAAGTCACAACTAAATGCAGATTTACAAATGCCAGTATAGAAACTTACCATTATCGACATCATACAACCTTCTGTGCGGGTCTTGAGGATCATAGATCACCAGTGGTCCTCGAAGTCCGTCACAGTATTGAACTGAGTAATGTGAGTGGTACCAGTATGTTCCAGACTGACTGCCGACGTTGAACCGGTACAGGAACGATTTCTTAGGTTTAATTGGGCACTGAGTAACCCAAGCAACACCATCAGCGTAGTTGGTCCCTGTTTGAAAGATGCCATGCCAATGCTTTGGGAGGTGCATGAGGATGTAGGTCGCGAAGCGAGTTCTATGACTGCTTACGATGCTAGTTTCGACGTCCATGGTAGTATCTGTGAGTTGATTTGCAACTCGCACAGAAAATTGACTGCCCTTGAGGAACATGAATGTGAGATCTAGCTTTCAGTGCAATCTCACCTTTTGAGCCCGGATCAATGGGGCGGGGAACACACCATTAGCAAGGACGGCCCTAAGGATGTTTAGGAATGCGTCAACCAACGGAACTGTACATGAACTCACGATCGCCTGAAGCCGTCCGGAGCAATCTTACGGTTTACGATATTAAGTCGGCTCACTGGACCTATCGTCGCAAGTGATTCGATATCACCATCGCCCACACCGCCATCGGCCGGGCCGCCACCTGCGGGCTCAGTGGCCTGAGGGTTCGGGATCGAGAACGCATTAGAAATGAATAATGAAAGCACGAGTAAAGGGAGGGTTAACATCTCAGATATTATGTGGGTATTGAAGGGAATGCTTGTGTGCTGCTCGTACTTTAATACTCAAGAACCTGAACTCTAGTGATTATAGTACATATCCTTAGATCCTGTTGGGAAAAGCTCAGTCCCCACTTATGATCACGTCATACCATTCTAGTTCCACCATCAATCATTCCCCTTATCTCCTTATAGGACTGGAGAGGCATCAGGAAATGACTCCGTAAACAGATGGTACACCAGGCCTGGGGGATAGACTGGACCTCTCCTGGTTGCAAGGACCGAGTACGAACGGGTAAATTCAATGGACGATATCGAGCGATGTTCCTACGCATCTGCAGACACATTTGACGATATTGAAGGTAGGAACAAGCATGAGGGCGGATGCGCGTGTGTGAACCGAGTGAGTAGCAAGGAAACACAGTAATAGTTGGAATGAAGTGAACATCCCGAATACCCTGTTACATCTTAGGTGAGAATCCAACAGCTCAGAATCCGACGGGACTGAGGGATGTAATGCCGAAAGTCGATCGGACTTCGTTGACGTTCTTCTAGCACAGTGATGGTCAGAGTAACTCCTGAAAATAATCATGTAACTGGGTCCAAGCGAGTTCGGCTACTGTACTCCACTCCCTCGGAGAGAATGATGGTAATAAACAATTATTCTCCCACGTACAGCATCTGCGCGCTTACTTGGTGAAAAGAAATGTTAGTTGATGGGTACTATGCATAACGCTTTGAGAGTATCGACTCACCCGTCTGAAGTGTCTTCCGATCAACTAAGACAGTACCCCAGTGCTCGCAAGACTAGACAGAGACAAATATGACACCTGTGATTCAGCACTGATAAAGGATAAATAACTTCAGTCTAGTCAGTACGAGACCAGAAGGGACTGTACCTGTAGAGTAAGTAGGTAAACAAGATAGTTATAGCTTAGCCCAGTCATGGGAGGGAGACTGGAGGAACTTGGAAAGAGCAGAGCCTGGGGCCTAAGTAAGTGAACGGAGCCATAGTATAAAAGAAAAGTCAGTGAAACTAGCTTGGCTGTGTTCCGACGGCGGTATAGCCACACAGTCGGAAATGGCATTCGAGTTGTACCTTGTCATCCAATGATTTTCCATACATCAAGAAGGTAAGTTAAAAACTCATCTCGATTAAATTGTGAGGGTTTGAATCAGTCTCAATATCAATAGCGAAGTGCGATCGATTTCAAGACTAGGGAAACGATACAGGGAAACGAGCTATCTTATATACTACTAGGACTACCTAAATATGGCTAATGGTCCGTGCGCCGTGCGCAGTCGTATTGGTAAGTAATGACGTCATGCTGATTAAGTATCAGTAAGCCGCAGCAGGATTATGGGGAAGTACGTAAGAGAGATGAGTAAGAGAATTGGAAATTCTGACATTACCCCCCTTCTAGGCCAAAGCGTCCGCGCGAGGGGGAAATTCGAAGCACGATTCGTGGAAGCGGTTATAGTTCAGTGCGAAGTGCTTGAACTCAGGGGTCTGAAACATCAGAGACAGAGTAGGAAGGGGTAGGTTTCGACAGATTGGGCATGTGCACGGGGGGTCGCGAGTGAGGGAGCGGGTGATATGTATGTATGGACCGCGGGGTGCGGTGGGGTGGTCACGATGGAAGGTTTGAACTGCCGCAGCTGCGTTGCAGAGTTCACTGATCTTCTTCCATTCGTTTTCTTCTCTGGGGAACCCTTTCCAAGCGACGAGGTACTCGATCGTCCCGTGGCGTTCACGGCTGTCGATCACCTTCTCGACTTCTTGTTCCGGGCTTTGCGCTACGATGTCCGGAGGTGGTGGGGGTCGTTTGAGTTGGTTGGGGGCTGTTCCTTCTACGTAAGGGTGAAGGAGGGCCTCGTGGAACACCGGATGGACGCTGCGCCATTTCCGGTCAAGCTTGAGCTTGTAGGCTGCCTTGCCGACCTTTTCCACGACTTCAAACGGACCATATCTCCGGTCATCTAGCTTCTTTGACGGTCTTTCCGTCCATATATTGGTGGCTTCCAACCACACCTTTTCTCCCTTTTTGTACTCTCGGGCCGGGCGAGTGGAACGATCGTAGTATCGTTTCATATCTGCGCGGGCGTGCTCGAGAGCAAATCGAGCCGTTTCATTGTTCTTTTTCATGGTTTTTATAAACTCATCCGCGCTTTGGTTGCGGGATGCGACAGGCTCTTTTACGAACATGCGGGGGTAGTGTCCATAGTTGAGGAGGAAGGGGGAGAAGCGGGTGGTGGACGACGTGGCATTGTTATGCGAGAACTCGGCGAGGGGGAGCCAATCTGCCCAGTCGGACTGTCGATGGTTGACGTAGATACGGAGGTATTGTTCTACCTCGGCGTTAAACCTGTCGAATATCAAGTGGTATTTCTTATTCAAATATTCTTATCCTGATACCACTGATATCATATTATTCATTTTTATATTGGATAATCATTTGTTATTCATACGTCATACTATGAGTCATCTTATATGACTCATTTACCGATCCTATCGGATACTTACTAAACGTGTATGACAGATAGTGCGATTCCATCGCATACTCTTCTTCCTTATTAGGTAGAAAGATAGGACTGTGCACGGACCAGTCCAAATAGATACATACAATCCTGTATCGTATATAAGAGGAGAGCTCCCT
>JBBPLQ010000536.1:0-19396 GCA_038089855.1 Royoungia palumana
AAACCCAATCAATCGACGGATTGTAGCGGGTGAGCCAGTTATGTCCTAGAACAAGTGAGCAAGAACCATCCAGCGGGGTGACATAAAACGTCATCGGAGTGATATCACTGGTTGGGAATTGGACGGAGAGGTCGAGGGCTTGAGTGATAGTCGAGTTTGATGTTCCATCGAAGAGTCAGAGAAGGATCGGGGAAACGGAGTACGTTGAAAGGTTATTTTTATTCACGAAAGTGGTATCTATGAAACAATTGGAGGAGCCAGAGTCGATCAACGCGAGGAAAGAAGGTATATCATAAGAGACTAGAGAGACGGACGGCATAAGGGATTTCGGATCTAAGAGAGCGGACGCATTGAGTCGGAGCTCCTTGAGTGCACGGGCGGAGTCAACGCAACCTTCAGTCCGTGCGGAGTCTGAGAGGTCGCAGACTATTTTTTTGTCTCCATGGAGACCTCCAGTTTAGATTCCGGAGCAGCAGTTTTAGTCGCACGGGCTTTGGAGGCGCTGGAGGTAGACTTCGGGCAATCCTTGGCCATATGGCCAGCTTGACCACAGAACATGCAAAGCTTATTGTCGAAGCGATGCTTGCGCTCGGCAGCAGTGAGTTTGCTGTCCTTTCCGAGCTTCGGAGTGAGATCTGTGGACTTGGGTGCGGAGGAGAAAGTGGTGGCTTTGCCCTTGGACTCTTTCGAATCCTTGGAGCCACCAAAATGATTGCCGGAGTGATGTGCGGAGTGGGATGCGGAGTGTTTGTCAGATGCAGATTTGGACGAGGATGGGTTGGTGGAAGGCTTCACTTGTCGGGACATCTCCGACTTGCGTTCCCAATAGCGCATGTCGATGGCCTGGGCGAGTTGTCAGAGTTCGACGAGGGTGGTGGGTTTCCCAACTCAGGAGACCTTGTCTTTGATGCGGTCGGGGAGTCTGTTGTAGAAGTGGTGACGGAGAGCTCCTTCTCCGTAACCTTGGACTTGGGACGCGATGCGGTTGAACTCGACGACATATTTGTTGATGCGCTGGCCGTCCTTCATGCTGAGGTGATCCAGCTGGTGTTCCGCATCTCTGACTGGGTCATGCGGACCAAAATTGGTCTGGAGTTCTAAGACAAACTCCTTGAAATCGTCCATCCAGATCGGATGGAGCGCGGGATCTTCCATCTGGAGGAGGTCCGGTTCGAACCATTCCAGGGCCATACCTTTAAGGTAGGACTGCGTGAAGGTAACTTTGGCGCAGTCCGTGGCGAAGGCCTTAGGACGATCTTGGAAGTTGAGTTCGCACTGGACCAAGAATATGCGGAGTTTGCGGGGATCTGTCCCATCAAACTGATCCGGTTCTCGGACCTTGGTGCATGGCGAGGATTCGGAGGTTGGATGACGAGAGGATGAACGAGCAAGCCGGCTGATGGCGCTAGCCAGTTGGGCGAGCGTATCCCGGGGAATCTGCTTGTTCTCGGAGTCGGAGGAAAAGGGGTCGGAGTTGTTGGGGGTATGGGGTTCGTCGTCGGACGGGTCATTTCCAAAGAATCTGAAGCCGTTGTCGGGGTCATCTCCTGGTGAGCCAGGATCGTGGTTAGAGGGTTCGTCATCTCCCGGAGGAAACGGAACTTGGGGGTCGTTGAATGGAGTTTGGAACGAGGAATGACAGGACGACCTGGGGTCTTCTTCTTCGAATTCCTCAATGTGTGCCCCCAGAGTTGGGGACAGAGGCGGGAGTTGAGAAGTGGACGCAGACGGAGCAGGAGTGCATCGCATGGAGAAGCTGTGGAATTGGCTGACGAGGTCGGGCCCATGTCGGCTGCTTCCGTAAGCAGACAGAGGGTTGAAACAAGGAGATGAGGGCGGATTGCCGGCGCCAGTAGCACGGGCGCGGGATCTGGTAACGTGAGTAGCCATAGTTTAAGACGTCAGACAAGGTAGAGTTGAATATACTGTTAAGACCAGGTCAACTCCGGTCAACTCCGGTGACTCCAGAGTTATGCGCGCGAGTAGGACCTCGGCTTCAGCAACTCTGAGTGGAACGCTGCGCCCTTGCCTGGGTCTTGGAGGTGGTCCGGATTTCGGAGGAACAGAGGTTCAGACTTTAAACGTTGACTGGCAACGAAGTCGAGTTGGAGTGGACGAGCGAAGCTTGAGTCGGAGGTCAGAAGAGGAGTTGAATCTAAGTTGATATTCGAACTGAAGAGTTACGACGAATACATGCAGGTTTATATATGGAGTAGGACTCGGAGTCTATAGGACAAGAATGGAGGAGGTCGTAACACAGACAGGACGGTAAGGTTCGGAAGGGTCGACGGAGTCAGAGAATGGACCTAAGTAACGGAATGGCGGAATGAAGGGTTGCGCACTCAAGCGAGTCGCAGGGACGAAGGTAACTAGGGTCTAAATCAAATACAGGGTGAATCGTATATAGGAACGGAGAATGGAGAAGCAGAGTACAAGTCCGAGAGTTGGAATTGTGTACTTAACAAAATGTCAGTTGAAACCCACAGAGTTATGTACGTCCGGAGTTACGTCGGAGATCGGACTTGCAGATCGGGATATGACAGCTGTATCTATTGCCAACAGATGAAGGTTAACACCCACCCCACCCACTCCCCCCTTGTCCCCATCCCCTCTGCCTGCTCCCGCCTGTTCCAACAACTCTTTGTTGACCTTGTCACTGACCTCCCCACCGTTGGTCCTTATGACTCTCTCATGGTCATGGTTGACCATGGGCTTACTAAGGGGGTAATCCTCTGCCCATGTTCAAAAACAATCATAGCACAAGGAGTCGCAGACCTTTTTTTTCACAAAGCATACTCCCATTTCGGCCTTTATGACAAAATCATATCCGACAGAGGCCCACAATTTGCCTCTGCTTTCCAGATGGAACTTACTTGCCATATTGGTTACAAACTCACCCTCTCTACTGCCTATCACCTCCAAACAGATGGAGAAACGGAACGAGTCAACCAAGAAATCAAAACCTATCTATGAATCTACTATCAGCAGAACCCAACTGCCTGGGTCGATCTCCTCTCTACCACAGAATTCACCCATAACCATCGCCCCCACTCGGTCACTGGAAAATCCCTATTTTTCCTCATGTATGGATATGAACCACGTCCCTTCCCAACAATAGTAGCACAGACGAAACTACTGGCTGTAGAGGAATGCTTGCAGCTACTTACCAAGGCAAGAAAGGAAGCTATTGCAGCGCATGACCTCGCCAGACAAACCATGAAAGCCCGCACCTACAGGAAAACAACGTCCTTCTCAAAAGGAGACAAGGTATGGCTGGAAGCCCGAAACCTCAAAAGAGACCTCTCCACCCCAAAATTCGCCCCCAAGTGAGAAGAACCCTTTACTATCATGGAAGTCCTTTCCCCCGTCTCTTACAAGCTCTGACTCTCAAAAACCTGGCATATCCATCCGGTCTTCCATGCGGCACTCCTTTCGCTGTACAGGGAGAATCAAATACACACAAAAAACTTCTCTCAACCTCCCCCAGACCTTATAGACGGGGAGGAAGAATACAAAATTGAGAAAATCATGTGACATCGAGGACCTCCACACAACCACAGGTTCCTGATCTGACGGAAAGGGTACTCCATTGAAGAAGACTCATGGGAACCCGAGTCCAATATAGCAAATGCCCAGGAAACCCTCAATACATGTAAACAACTTCACAAGATTCCCCCCAGCACAACCACCATACGTCGTATTACTTGCATCCCTACCAACATGTCCCATGACTCCATCTCAGACCCCTCCTCCTTCTCCTCCTTCATTGATGAACAACTCCTGGCTAACTCACAACTGACCCCAAACCCACCAACCTCCCCTGACAGCATACCTGTTAATCCTCCTGATCGCCGTGATGCTCTTGCCCATGCCATCCACTCCATTAATGCTTGAGTTGATTGGGATACTATCCCTGCTTCTTGCCTCCTTCCTCCTTAGGACATAAACGAACCTGACTGCCCTGAGTATGCCCGACACCTTATCCCTGGGGAACCCTATGTTGATTGGGAAAGCACTGAAGAACTCATCCACCTAGCCACGGACTCCTCCCTGATGATCTTTGTTGAGAGATACGCGGACCTCAGCTCCCCCTACTCCTCCCTCTACCAACTGATCCACCAAATCCGGCGACTGGAAAACATACTTGACAAAATGACTGCTATGCCCCCTATAAGCTGCCCCCGTACCCAGTATCTTATTGGGAACATCATCCAATGGCTCTATGCCCCTACCCTAATGCTGTCAGCCCAAACCCATTTTGGGGATTTCCTAGCAGACCTGGCAAACTACCAGGAGACCATACAATCTGTGATGGACTTGGTCTATCCACCACCAACACAGACCCCCCCATCACGACCAGAATCCCCGGAACCTCAACTGGTTCCTCCTCCCTCCTCCACACCCTCTGCTTCCTCTTCACCCCTGAACTCCAGCAAAGAGCTTGCAGTCCTCGAAGCTGAGCTCACTAATATCGGGCTCACCCTCCACCCCAGGCATCCCCTCTACCATTGGACCTATTTCACCTGTCACAAACTAGGTCATCTACGAATTTTCTGCAAGAAGTACTACTGCCCTATCTGTCAAGTCATTGCACCAGGCCACCCCCAATGCCAATGCCCCTCTCAGGCCAGGACATCAATTACCCCTTGCCCAGCCCCACCTTGCTCCTCCCCCCTACCCTGCTGCCCGAAATCCTTTTGGAAATTGCACTCCTCACAATCCACCTCTCCCCACTCCTACCGATGCAACCAGAAAGGAAAACAGAAGGTTGGTCCCTCCTGGACCTCCACATCGTCCCCTCATAGTTCCGGCACTTCCGGAAGCTCCGCTACTCAACAGTCCGTTCTGGGCCACCATCAAATCCCTCCACCCCCATCCACATCTGCCACACGACCCAGCCGCATTCCTGATGTGTACTCCACCCATACTGATGACTACACCTACGATGACAATGTCTACAATGCAGAGGCATGGGCAAACATTGCCAGATCCTCGGGATACGCTTGTCACGAGTTTTAGTTACCTCCTCATCTAGCACTCAAGAGGCTCTCGTGGCTTAGTTGGGGGGTAATGTTACGATTCCCTTTTCTTCTTTCCTGACCGGTCAATTGACCCCTTCCTTTGTTTTGTTACCTGACTGGTCGATTGACTCCCACTTAAAATTTTAACTTCCGAGAATGTCCTTTTTAGGAAATCCAACGTTGGAACCTGCAACCCTGGACCCACAGCATACTTACTGTGCTGCAGTTGAGGATCACGGTCACCCAGGGTCACCCATCTCTATCCTCTACCCTTCTTGTATTGGCAGTGTCCCCTCATTCCTTTCATCCTGTTCCCTAGGACCCCACTCCGTTCCCTTTTGGCACTCCATGTTACAAACGCTTCAAAGCCCCTATCTTCGACCCCTATGTTCATTCCATTCCCTGCATCACATGACCACAAGTCACATGATATCCCATTCCCAAAACTACACGAAAACCCTAAATCATACACAGTTCCCTTACATGCTTCGCTTATTCCATTCCCCAAAGGCTAGACCTTTGCCTCATGTCAAACCTATGCTTGGAACTAACTCCCGTTGGCTGCCACACTTGCATAGCCAAGCACAGCCCATAGAACATTCTATGACATTCCTTCCAATCGCATTAAGTTCTCTTATCTCTATGACATCATCGCTTACTGATGCTGTACATCATACCACTTTCTCTTAACCAATCACATTCCTTCATTAGATAGAATGCTATGGAACATTACAAATAGATACAAACACATGTAGTAGTATATAAACCATACAACCAACACCAAAGAACTCCAGTAAAGTTCTTCTGGTCTTTCGCCTACAAACCAGTTGGGACAACTTCACACTTCACACTTCCACTACACAAGTCTCAATTCTTTTAGGCTTGTTTCACTCCATCCTTCCTTTGTTCCCTGATCTGCGTTCCCTCAAGGAATGACCCCATTCCTGCTGACTCAGCCTTCTTCAACTCCTATATAAGCTGTAGGATACTCGTCTGTACTCTCTAGCTTAGTTCCACTCAATTTACTGTGCTCAACCACTGTCGCCCTCTGAATCCTCCCCCTCTCTGGAGGATCCTCTCTTGAACCCTTCGAACCCCTGCAACATGCTAGGGATCCTTTGAACTCTCAAAATCCCTCTGACAAGGGTATTCTACCTTTGAACCCTCGACTCCTGCTATCCAGCAAGAGCCCCTATTTTCGGAACCCCTATCCCAGAACGTCGGAATCCCAGAAACATCAAAACCCTTGACTTTCTGTCACTCGACAGAGACCCCTATTTCTGGAACTTCCGGAACCCCTATCTTCGTCGGAAGCGTCGCAACCTTTGAGCCACTGAGTTAACGCCAGTCCCTACCTGGGATTGTCGTAACAATGTTGGCCCTTTTCATCTGTTACAACCTGCATGATGTTACACTTAATACATTGTTCACTATATATAAATCAAACACACCTTTGCAGCATAATCAATCATGCCATCAAATGCTGGATTCCGAAATTGTTGTTCAAGCAGACTGAGTGGATCACAGTACCACACATCATAATCTGCCAACATCCAAGACAGAGGGTCCTCAGGTAACGGTCCTGAATACTTCACTGAAAAAGACTGCCAAGGGCAATCTCCATATGGTATAGCATCAATGGTCTGGTATAGATCATTGTGAGACCTGAATGGTGGTTCATGGCTGTTGTACAGTGACACCAAGATATCCATGAGTGTGTCAGTCTTTCTGGCAGACATCTGAACCTTCTGGTACAGAAACTCTGCAAGCTCAAATTGAGCCCGACTAGTAAAAGGTGACCAGTCGCCTTGAGTGCACGGATCTGAGGGTGGTGGATGCACAGATGGTGGGAGATCCTGCCCATAGGAATCACAAGGCAACCCTGTACAATGTCATTATGAGCAAGATGTAACCACTGAGTGGGGACACATGCCATTGAGGATGAGATGGAAATGAATATATTGACCAGGTTGATCTGGAAGCTCAGTCCCAGGTAACTTGAGGTCATGGCCATCCGGGTCACTAGTTTCAAAGGTATGTTGTTCCAATGTCGGTGCTTGATGGTTAGGACCATGCTGGCGGTGCACTTGAGCATGTCATTTTAGACCACCTTTGGTCCGACATGATTTGTTGCAAAACAGAAATGTACAATTAAAGTTTTTTGGATGGTAGGGGTGCAGAGGGAAATGCCCCACTGGAGACATCAGTGGAGGACCTGGTGTGGGACGGGTGATAAATCTATGAGCGGTGAATATAGAGTGGAATGGGGGACAAACCTGGTGCATAGCCCTGGGTAACCAGACCACACTCAACGATGTTTTTTCAAGGGATGTCGTGATGTGAATGGGTCTGGCATGAAGCCCATTGGTCCTGAATGACGATGGATATAGTGGTTGTTAAGACTGGGTCAACTCTGGAGTTATACGCATGGGTAGGACCTTGGCTTCAGCGACTTGGAGCGGAGCACTGCGCCCTTGCCTGGGTCTCGGAGGTGGTCCATATTTTGGAGGAACAGAAGTTCGGACTTAGATGTTGACTAGCAACAAAGTTGAGTCAGAGTAGATGAGCAAAGCTCGAGTCGGAGGTCAAAGGAGGAGTTAAATCTAAGTTAATATTCAAACTAAGGAGTTACGACGAATACATGTGGGTTTATATATGGAGTAGGACTCAGAGTCTATAGGACAAGAACAGAGGAGGTCATAACAAAGATGGGACAGTAAGGTTTGGAAAAGGGTCAACAGAGAATGGAGACAAAGAATAGACCTAAGTAGCGGAATGGCGGAATGAAGGGCTGTGCACTCAAGCAAGTTGCAGGGGCGAAGGTAACTAGGGTCTAAATCAAATACAGGGTGAGTCGTATATAGGAACAGGGAATGCAGGAGTGGAGTACAAGTCTGAGTGTCGGGGATGCATACTTAACAAGATATCAAATGAAACCCACAGAGTTAGATCTGGAGTAGCATCGGAGGTCGGACTTGCAGGTTGGGATATGACAGTGGTTGTGCATCACCATAGTCACTGGTATGGAGGCTAGAGTAATCAGTACAGCAGACATGGAACTGACCACATGGACAGCGACCAATGGTGTAAGCGGCCAGTGTTCTGGGCACCTCTGCATTCTATGAAAAAAAAAGGTTGTGATCCGTGTTAAGTGCAGGTTAAAAGACTGACCAAATGTTGAGCACCCCCCACACAACCAACTACCTGCGATGCCAAACCACATCATCACCCACGTGGTGAACAAAAACTGTCATCCTAGAACACCTGACCTCTCCACTCTACAGCGCAGCAGCCAGATCGTCCAAGAAGAGCATGCAGAACAACATGCGGCACACACTACCACTATACTCCAGCAGCAGAAGAACAATCACCAGGTTGCTGAAATCGAAGATCAGCTACAGATGCAGATGAAAATACGATGCACCAAATTCCAGAATCCAACATCAGCTATCAGTAGGTCATCGGAGCCATAGCCTATGTCAGAGACAGCACCCGATGGTGCTACCTCAATGGTGCCTGCCTTGAATCACATCGAACTTGAAGGTCATGAGGACGATGGGGATAGCCAAGGCGCTGAGACTGAAAAAGGTAAGTACACCAATACATGCACCTAGTGGGGTATTTACCTTGCTTATTAGATTTAGACGATGGGCCCAAGTCTATTGAGGATGTCGCTAGTCCCAATGTCGCCATGGTGTGTGGAGGCAAAGAGACTGTGGGGACCTGCAAGAAGCTGGCTAAGGTCACATGCTGCCTCATCGAGGCCACCCATGCTCCCAAGGCCAAGCAGGACACTAAGGTTGTTGCATCCACTGCACCTGCCCCACCCACCACAAAGGGCAAGCCTCTCAAACGCAAGGGAGTGTAAGTGTCTTTATTGATCTAACTAAGGTAACTGATGTACGTGTTTGTCTTCTAGAACATTTTTTGGCCCTAGTCAGCATCAGCAAAAGAAAAGGAAGTGCAATGTCCCATCTGGCCTTGCTGATATGTACCAGCTCAATCATAAGAAACATAAACTAGGATATGCTCTACCCAAACCCATCAAGGCTCAGATTGCTGAGCTGACCTCCCACGGAGGTGATCAGGTTGGTGGTTTCACGGAGGAGCAAGAGAAGAAATGGGAACCTGCCAGGTCACAGAGTACCAAGGTACTAGTAGTGTTCCTGACTCCTTAACTCTACGAATACTAACACACCAAGGGCCCTACAAATATTACAAAAATCGTTGTGAATGCACCACAAGAGCGCTTACAACTAAGTGTGCCTATTGTGAATGCAACTGCTGCGAAGAATAGGCCTAGCCACCAATCCTTGCCCACCGGATCGTCCACTCAATTCACCAAGATTTTCATTCCTTTGCTTCATCTTTACTGCAACACGCTTGAGGATCCTTGCATGGTACCTGATTATTTTCTTGACAAATTACAGGAACTCTGGGACCATGTCATGTTGGATTGGCCCCACTGGTTTGATGAGGACGATGAAGTCTATCGTTTGGTAAGGATGTTCACCTGACATTGACCGCATTGCTACTGATATTGGCAGTTTAATCTTTGGCCAGCTGTAGTGCATGCAAAAGACTTATGAGTGGCGTGCACATATTGGGAAAGCAGGTATCGAAGCTGTCAAGGCTCTGTGGGCTTTGGATCCAAAATATGAAGACCCCATGGAATGCAAGGCATATGTTGATTTCGCCCTCAGCCCTAGCCTTCTGTTCATGTATGGCAATGTGGAACATTTGAAAGCAGATACGTACAAGGTGCATCCTACCATGACTCAAGTATCTACAATTGTGGAGTCACCACTCACAGTAAATATTCTCAGGTCTCAAAATCTTTTCTGTCACAGCTTGTTCTGCAGACATTTCCATCCCATGTCAGGGATGTTTCAGTGGTTGACAATGATACTTATGTATCACAAGTTAATAGACCATGCAATGCCAAGCAGCACACTGGTCTTGGCCATCACATCGGTATGTAATGGTTTTTAGATGTGGTATTAGAACATGTAAACCAGTTATTACAGGTTGAATGAGAACTGACACTCTACTCCACCGGACTCAAAGACGTGCCCAGTAAGCGGTCTGAGGCTAGCTTCTCTGACATTGGATGGGGAAACAAAACTCAGTTGTACATGCAATCAATCCTGAAAGTTGGTGATGGCAAATTTGCTCAAATTATCAACAGCGCTTGGGAATACTGCAATGCTCCCAACCACTCTAGGCAAGTGCGACACTCTCACAATGGACTGACAGCTGATGAGGTCAACATGGACGACGACTGGGCCATGATTGTGGTGTCCTCAGATATTGAGGTTGAGTCAGATGGTGAAGGCAAGTCATTTCCTGCTTGGATGTACAGAATTCTAATCATGCATCATAATTCGACAGTGTCTGGACTCGGAGGTGAAATGGCATGATTCATTACATGCAAAATAACTAGAAGGGGCCAGATCAGGTGGCCAGATTATTGGTTCCCACTATACCCTGTCTCATACTGTTGTGTTTGAATTGACCTGTCTGTGTTCTTACTATGTGTGACTGCAAGTGGACTTTTTCATCTGTACATGGGCTGTATACAGGTGGTGCGGTCTGTCCACATAAGTGACATGTCTTTTGACAGTCACATTACTGTGACAACTGTTGGTCTGTCGGGTCTGTCCACAGTCTGTACAGTCACCACAGTCAGGAGGACAAATTGCTGATGGACAGCTAAGTTGCTGTACTTTTCCTAGATATGTCTTGCCTTGTCAAATCCCTTCCCCTGGTGTTATGAATGCTCCTAAATCCCTATCCTCAACCCCTGTCTTTATGCCATCTAATGCCATCTTATCTTATCAATAAGTCTTCCTACCTCAAGAACACTATGTCGTTTCTCCCATCTTCTCCCAGACTTGTTCTAGAACCACACCTCACACTAAACCTATGCTTGGTCTCTAATCCTATTGGCTGCCACACTCACACAGCCCCATACATACATGTATGTTGTACAATTTCTCTCCTCTAATCATATTATTACATCCACACAGCCTACATGTCACCACTCTCATTAACCAATCATGGTCATTATAGATACTTCCTTTTATGGTATAAAGTCTGGCATACCAGTTGCACACAGACCAGGACACAAATAGACACAAACACTTAGAGTAGTATATATACCTGGTCTGTACTTCAATAGACCTCAGTTTAATTCACTTGTATCTTTCCCCTCATCTACTCCTCAGAGCTAGTCTCTCTACAAAGGACTACTAAACAATCTTTTCAATTTGAGGGTTGTTTCACTTGAATTAAACTCATTATTCCCTGCTCCCTGCTCTTTGGTCCTGTCTTCAGCATGACATCGTAAACTGCTAGAAACTATTGAAGCACCAAAAGCCTATGATGTGCCTTCACTTGAGGTGTACAGCTGAGCTTGGAAGACCTCCCTAGGAAACTGGTAACCAAGCTGAATAAACCTCTGCACATGATTTGATAGCAGTGCTGAAAATAATCCTTTCTATTGTAGTCATGCAGTCCCCATGTTAAGACCAGGTCAACTCCGGTCAACTCCAGTGACTCCGGAGTTATGCGCATGGGTAGGACCTTGGCTTCAGTGACTCGGAGCAGAGCGCTGCACCTTTGCCTGGGTCTCGGAGGTGGTCCGGATTTTGGAGGAACAGAGGTTTGGACTTAGATGTTGACTAGCAACAAAGTCGAGTCAGAGTAGACGAGCGAGGCTTGAGTCGGAGGTCAGAGAAGGAGTTAAATCTAAGTTGATATTCGAACTAAGGAGTTATGATGAATACATGCGGGTTTATATATGGAGTAGGACTCGGTGTCTACAGGACAAGAACAGAGGAGGTCATAACAAAGATGGGACAGTAAGGTTCAGAAAGGGTCAATGGAGAACAGAGATGGAGAATGGACCTAAGTAGCGGAGCAGCGGAATGAAGGGCTGGGCACTCAAGCGAGTTGTAGGGGCGAAGGTAACTAGGGTCTAAATCAAATGTAGGGTGAAACATATATAGGAACAGGGAATTGTTATGAATGCTCCTAAACTCCTATCCTCAACCCCTGTCTTTATGCCATCTAACCCTATCTTATCTTATCAACAAGTCTTCATCTCTCAAGAACGCTATGTTGTTCCTCCCGCCTTTCACCCAGACTTGTTCTAGACTCTTTACGCCTCATGCCAAACCTATGCTCAACTCATAACCCTATTGGCTGCCACATCACACAGCCTCATTATGTCGTACAATTCTTCTCCTCCAATCATATTATTACTTTCACACAGTCTGCATGGCACCACTTTCATTAACCAATCACAGTCACTTTAGATACTTCCTTTTATGGTATAAAGTCTGGCACACCAGTTGTGCACAGACCAGGACACAAATAGATACAAACACTTTAGAGTAGTATATATACCTGAGCTATACTTCGATAGTCCTCAGTAATTCACTTGTCATTTCCACTCAAACAATCCTCATAAGAGCTAGTCTCTCTACAAAAGACCACTACACATCATCCTTTTGTTTTGGGTGTTGTTTCAGGAATGGAGAAGTGGAGTACAAGTCCAAGTGTCGGGAATGCATACTTAACGAGATATCGAACGAAACCCACAGAGTTAGATCCGGAGTAGCATTGGAGGTCGGACTTGTGGATCGGGATATGACAGTATCCCCCTCTTAGGCCTGAGCCCACGAAGGCCACAAGACCATAGGAGGACAATGTGGAGTTGCTTGGATGTCATGTGATACAGAGTTCGAAATTCCGGGTTCATCTATAAATCTGCAGGGAATACTCCTTTGCTCCTTACTTTTAACATGTCTGCCCCGACCCCCTACCCCGACATTGACACATGGGAAGACAACCGTCTCGCCAAGCGGGATGAAGACAACGATGACCTCTTCAAGGCCAAGGCAGCGGAGCAGAGGTGTCAGGCCAAGGCGCGCCTAGACGAGGAGTGCAGATGGGCGGAGGAGGAGGAGGAGAGGAGATGGGCAGTGGAGGCGGCGGCGGCTCAACAGGCAGCACTGGATGAGCAGGTGCATCAGGTGGCACTGGTGGAGATTGCGCGACGAGCAGCAGTGGAGGAGGCCACAAAGGACAAGGTACGTGTTCGATCACACTGCCATGGTCCCAACTGATGAAGTTAGGCAGAGGAGATCTGTCTTCAACAGATGGCGAGTGGGAGCAGAGGAAAGGGGAAAGGGGCAGTGTGTGCACAGTGCGCGCACAGGAAGATGGAATGCGTGCTGGGCGCCAGTCACCAGGCGAGCACATGCATCGGGTGCCAAGTGGCGAGGCAGCGGTGCGTGTGGCCAGGGGAGCAGTCGGTGCCCAAATGCCGACAGAGGAAGTCGGGTGTGGTGGTGGAGGACGACTTGAAGGAGGAAGTGGATTGCCCGAGGAAGCAGTCCAAGATGGACAAGGGTCGAGGGTCAGAGACGTGGACAGAGGGGAGCAGAATGGGGTCAGAGGTGGCAACAGCACTAGAGAAGGTAGCGAGGGCACTACACGACATGGCTTCGGCCATGTGCAACAACACCGTGCATGTGGCTCAAATGTTGGAGTCGATCCAGCAGTTGGTGGAGCTGGAGCTCCATGCCAGGTTTGACGAGGAGTCGGAGTCGGAGGACAAGGGGGTCCGTGGGGCGGTTCACATGGAGGAGTTGGCAGAGTTGGAGAAGGAAAAGGAGGAGGCGGCAATGGTGGTGGAGGTGGAGGAAGACACTGAGGGGGAGGAAAGCAGAGGCTTGGAGTAGATAGTTGTTTTTTCTTCAAATATAAAAATTCCTTTCTTTTTCCTTAAGTGCGATGAGGACCTGGTTTTGTCGGGCATCGGAGGTGAAAGTCAGAGACAAGCTCAGAGGCATGACCGAGTTCAATGGCCAGCAACCAAGAAGTTTCTTCGTCTGTACCTTCATATCCTGACCATCAGACCAAGTATAGGAGTTGACAACTCCATCGTCAGCGGTCAATCTTCAAGTCGAGGATCTCAGTGATTTCATACTCAGGTTCACCGTCAACTTTCATCGTAGGTGGCGGAGGTTGTTCGCAGTTCGGAATTGTGTTCAGAACGGAAGGTTCCAATTGAGAGACATAGAAGACAGGGTGGATGGATTTCATGTTGTCGGGGAGTCGGAGCATGAAGGAATGGGTACCTGCTTGAGCGATGATTTCATGTGGTCCGAGGTTTTTCTCGGAGAGCTTTTTGAAGGGTCGAGTGGAGCAGAAATACTTAGCCTTCATGAATACTCAATCACCGACCTTGAAGTCTGGTGCTGGAGTTCATTTGGCATCTGCAGGGCCTTGGTATCGTTCTTGGGCATGGGCCATTTCTTCACAGAGGAATTGGTGGAGTGACTTGAGATCTACAGAGTAGTCGTGAGCGTGTGTGGAGGTGAGGTCTCTCTCAGGGTGTACGGAGATGTTGGGATGATAGCCCTTGTTAGCAAAGAACGGAGACACACCGGTTGTAGCATTTGGAGCATTGTTGTACATGAACTCCGCAAGAGGCAGGAGTTCGGACCAATTGTCCTGTTGATAATTGCAGTAGATCCGGAGGTACTGTTCTAGAGTTTGATTCATCCACTCTGTTTGTCCGTCACCTTTGGGATGATAACCGGAGGTAAAGTGGAGGCGGATATCTAGGGCTTTTCTGAGGGAGCGGAAGAAGTGCAAGACAAACTCAACACCACTATTGGAAGTGATGTGGGAAGGGACTCTGTGCTTGGAGAAGACATGGAGAAGGAACAACTTAGCTAGCTCCGGAGATGTAATCTTGTCGTCGGTGGGGATGAAGATGCATTGTTTTGATAGTCGGTCTATGATGACGAGGATTGCGGTGTAGTTGGAGGATGAGGGAAGCTGTTTGATGAAGTCCATGGAGATGGAGTTCCACGGTCTCTTGGGGATCGGAAGTTGTTTCAGGAGTCCGTATGGCTTGTGCCTAGGAACTTTTGCACATGAGCACACTGTGCAGGAGGAGACATACTCTTTTACGAATGCTCGGACTCTGGGCCAGGTGTATTCATGGCGAATGAGTTCCAGTGTGCGATTTTGTCTGAAGTGTCCGGATAGCAGGTGATTGTGTTTATAGTGGAGCACTTGGAGGCAGAGGTCATTGGTATCGGGGATGTAGATGTGATCATCTAGTCGGAGGAAGCCATCAGAGTCGATGAACCAGGGAGAGTCGGAGGGTTTGGAGTCGGATATGTGTGTGCAGGTGATAGGATTGGAGGGGAGTGCGGAAAGGATGTCATTGTGGAGGGATTCTACATCAAACATAGTGCTTGTGCGGAGGATGGGATCGGTGAGGCAGGTAGCTCATAGGGAGGACGCGAGCTGTTCCTGGGTGAAGACTGGTCGAAGGTTGTGTGGATTGATGCGAGCATAGTCCCTATCCCCCTCTTTGGGATAGACATCCCATCGTCGAGTTAGGGCATCAGGCTTTCCACCAAGGCATCCGGGGCAGAATCGGAGAACGAGATTGAACTGGCAGAGGAATCCAGACCAGCGGGCTTGCCGATGGGAAAGGAGGTGAGTAGAAGTGAAATACTCCAGGTTCTTATGGTCCGTGATGACAACAATCAGAGTCGCGGAGCCCTCAAGGTAATGCCACCAGGTCTGGAAGGACTCGTGGACAGCGAGGAGTTCCTTGTCATGGGTGTCGTAGTTGAGCTCGTGAGAGTGGAGGGTTCAGGAATAGGGCAGACCTTGCCATTGGAGCACCGGATGGAGAGAATTCCGGCCATGGTGTAGTCAGAGGTGTCAGTTTCTATAATCAGCAGAGCATCGGGCCTACAACGTGCTAGGGATCCCTTGAAACCTTGAAACCCCTTTGACAAGGGTACTTATCCTTTGAACAATCGACTCTTGCCCTCCGGCAAGAACTCCTATTTTCGGAACCTTCGGAACCCCTATCTTGGAACACTGGAACCCCAAGCTCATCGAAAACCTTGACTCTCTGTCACTCAACAGAAGCCCCTATCTTCGGAACCTTCGGAACCCCTGAGCCACTGAGTCAATGCCAGTCCCTACCTGGGGTTGTCGTAACACTCGCCAGGAGATGACCCCGACAACGGCTTTGGTTTCTTCGGAAATGACCCATCCAACGATGAACCTCATACCCCAACAACTCTGACCCCTTTTCCTCTGACTCCAAGAATGAGCAGATTTCCTGTGATATGCTTGCCCAGCTGGCTAGCACCATCAGTGGGCTCGCTCGTTCCTCCTCTCATCATCCAACCTCTAAATCCTCGCCACGTACCAAGGTCTGAGAACCGGATCAGTTTGATGGGATGGATCCCCACAAACTCTATGTATTCTTGGTCCAGTGCAAACTCAACTTCCAAGATTGCCCAAAGGCCTTCACCATGGACCACACCAAAGTTACCTTTGTGCAGTCCTACCTCAAAGGTATGGCCCTGGAATGGTTTGAACTGAACCTCCTCCAGATGGAAGATCCCACACTCTGTCTGATCTGGATGGACGATTTCAAGGAGTTCATCTTAGAGCTCTAGACCAATTTCGGTCTGCACAACCCAGTCGGAGATGCGGAATGCCAGCTGGACCATCTCACCATGAAGGACGGCCAGTGCATCAACAAGTACGTTGTCGAGTTCAATCACATCGCATCCCAAGTCCGAGGTTACAGAGAAGGAGCACTCCGCCACCACTTCTACAATAGACTCCCTGACTGCATCAAAGATGAGGTCTCCCGTGTTAGGAAACCCACCACCCTCGTTGAACTCCGACAACATGCTCAGGCCATTGATGCGTGCTATTGGGAACACAAGTCAGAGATGTCCCAACAAGTGACGTCTTCCACCAACCCATCCTCATCCAAATCTGCATCTGACAAACACTCCACATCCGCATCCCACTCTGGCAATCACTCCGGCGGCTCCAAGAATTCAAAAGATTCCAAGGGCAAAGCCAGCACTTTCTCCTCTGCACCCAAGTCTGCAGACCTCACTCCAAAGCTTGGAAAGGACGGCAAACTCACTGCCACCGAGCGCAAGCATCACTTCGACAATAAGCTTTGCATGTTCTGTGGTCAAGCCGGCCATATGGCCAAGGATTGCCTGAAGTCCACCTCCCGCGCCTCCAAAGCCCGTGTGACTAAAACTACTGCTCCGGAATCTAAACCGGAGGTCTCCACGGAGGCAAAAAAATAGTCCGCAACCTCTTAGACTCTGCATGGACTGAAGGTTGTGTTGACTCCACCCGTGCACTCAAGGAGCTCCAACTCAACGTGTCCGCTCTCTTAGATCCAAAATCCCTTATGTCGTCCGTCTCTCTAGTCTCTTATGTATGATACATCTTCTTTTCCCATGTTGATCGACTCCAGCTCCTCCGATTGTTCCATAGATACCACTTTCGTGAATTAAAATAATCTTTCAATGTACTTCATTTCCCCGATCCTTCTTCGACTCTTCGATGGAACATCAAACTCAACCATCACTCAAGCCCTCGACCTCTCTGTCCAATTCCCAACCAGTGATATCACTCCGATGACATTTTATGTCACACCACTGGATGGTTCTTGCTCACTTGTTCTAGGACATAACTGGCTCACCCACTACAATCCGTTGATTGATTGGGTTTCGAGCAGGGTCGCATTCCGATCACCTGAGTGCCCCATGCCAGCCCCTCCAAGCTCATCTTTGCAGCCCCAGGACTCACCTCCTCCAGTTGATCCCACACCATCTGATTCACCGCGTTTCTCTGACCGCAAGGCTCCACCTATCACGATTATTAGCACTCCCACTTTCGCTCTGGTGTGTCACCTTGACGGCTCCATGCAGTTCAGCCTGCAACTCCGCCCCCAGGAGAGTGACCTCCGCTCTGCTTCTACCTCTTACAATGCCCCTGAACAAATCAACCTCTCCGGAGTTCCCCCAGAATACCACGATTTCATGGATGTGTTTAGTAAGAGCAAGGCATCTAAGCTTGCTCCGCACTGCAAGCATGATCTAAAAATTGATTTGGAAAAGGAGCCTCTCCTCCTTTGGGCACTACCTATTCCCTCTCCGCCTCTGAGCTTGAGTCCCTCTGCACGTGCCTCAATGAGCACCTCTCCTATGGATTTATCCATCTGTCTTCCTCTGCTCACGCTGCTCCAGTACTCTTTGTCTGCAAAAAGGATGGTTCACTCCACCTTTGCATCAACTTCCGAGGCCTTAACAAAATCATGAAGAAAGACCACTACCCGCTCCCCCACATCAATGATCTCCTGGATGCCCCTAGCCACACCAAAATCTATACAAAGATCGACCTCAGTCACACATACCACCTGGTCCACATCGCAGAGGGTGATGAATGGAAAATGTCCTTCTGCACGTGCTACGGCTCCTATGAATGGCTTGTCATGCCGTTCGGTCTCACGAACGCCCCTGCAGCATTCCAGCGGTTCGTAAATACCATCTTTGCTGATCTCCTCGATGTCTGCATCATTGTCTATCTAAACAACATCCTTATCTACTCCAAAGATAAGTCTGTGCACTGAGAACACATCCGTGAGGTCCTCCGACAACTCCGGAAACACGGTTTATATGCCAAGCCCGAGAAATGTGAGTTTCATACTGACTCTACAGAATACTTCGGCTATTTCCTCTCTCCCACTGGACTTACCATGTCCGAGGAAAAAGTCAAAGCTATCCGAGAATGGCCTGAGCCCTGTAATGTCAAGGATGTTCAGTCCTTTCTCAGCTTCACTAATTTCTATCATCGTTTTATCCACAACTACTCTGATATCATTGTTCTGCTTACCTGCCTCACCTGCAAGGGTGCTCCATGGAACTTCTCTGATGACTGTCGCTCTGCCTTCCAGCACCTCAAGGACACTTTTACCTCCGCTCCGATCCTAACTCATTGGGTTGGTTCGAAGGGTTCAAGGGAAAGCTCTCTGGAGAAGAGGGAGAGTTCGGAGGGTGACAGTGGTTGTTATGACTTCTTTCTTTTTCCAACATATGTATAGGGCTAATTCATAGCTACCGTTCTCTCTTCCCCAAGAATGGAAATCCAACGTTGGAACCCATAGTTCCGGGTCCGCAGTATACCTACTGTGCCGCAGCCGGAGACCGCAGTCGTCTACGGTCTTCCTCCCTCTTTCCCCTTGTCTCTCTGGTAGCCCGGTGTTCCTTCATTCCTTCTCCGTTACCCTTAGCTATCCTGTTCCGTTCCCCATGGAGGTTGTCTCTTCCTCCCTCATCCTCTTTGGTCTTGCAGACCTTCAAAGGGAGCCCCGTTCCGCTGACTAACTCAGCCCTTCTTGTACCTCTTGTACCATATATAAGCAGTAGGGTATAGGCCTGTATTCCCCAGCTTAGTTCTACTCAATTTACTGTGCTCAACCACTGTTGCCCTCTGAACTCTCCTTCCTC
>JBBPLQ010000537.1:0-19370 GCA_038089855.1 Royoungia palumana
GGTTTGTTGTGCTAAAATCGGACACCAGGATGGCAGCGCCTCAAATGATCCTCAGCACGTAGCAAAGATCAGACGAGAATACACCCACTGAATAAGCCTTGTGTATACTTTGGATTGGTTCCAAGGAGGTACCGCGTCATGGTTGAGAAAGGGTTGGTCGTGTCGTTGGCGAAAAGGTATGAACTACCCAAATCGAATGCCACACAACCAGCTGACAGGGAAACGCTGGGTAATAGATGGTGACATGGTGGGGTGGAGACGTACAGCTTCCTGCAATCCAAACTTTTGACCCCGTGGGGAGTGCTGCCCCGTGTCTATCGGAAACTAGGACAAACGATAAATTCTCCGACGAAAGTCCGGTGCTCGTTGGGAGCAGTGTCTCCTGAAGGTCAGCGCAGATCAAGACGACCCTTGAACAAGAAAGTGGCGTTCTTAACAAGAGTGCACCAGTACGGTTCGGGTTCGACGGGTTGAGGTCATTGTTTGAGATGATAACTACATCGGTGTCGAGCGAGAGGCCCAGCGCTGCCTGCCGGTGCGAAAGCGTCAATAAAACACACAAAATACCCAGAAACAGCATGGAGGGGAGTGCATACGCCCGACAAGGCTAGGCTGAGCATACGATACTACTAGTAGAGCGCTGGGGACTCGGGAGCTTCGCCATGCTGTCATTCGGATAGGTTCTCACGCTGCCGATATCTGCGGGTTTTCTTGGCCCTCCCATGATAACTGAAATTCATGGTCTAAAATTCGATCACGCCCCAAATCTCAACATGGAACGGTGTCGAAAGGGAAAACGGGGTCTCTGGTAGGGGTCTCGGCGCAGTGTGGCGGCTCCGCAGTAGTTGCTAGTCGCATCCACCAGTACACCGCCTTCCACTGCACCAGCGGGGGCAACTTGATCGAGCTTTGTGCCATGGAGCGCTTGATCAAGTGACTCGAGGGCGGAGTAATCTGGATTCTCGGAGGTCCAAGTCACCGCCAAGGACTTCCTGCAGACGTCCGAGCTCTTTCCACCTACGCCTCAACGTTTGATGTCAATCTGATCGACGATTCACGGCGAGCAAATCATGGACCGGATACTCCCGGACACCGCCCGAGTCGCTATAGAACGAATAGCTCTCACTTGTAGGACAATCACCCGCAAGTCAGGCAGACTGCGGGCTTCTCTACACAGACGAAGGAAGGGAGGTACCTGAAAAGCGAAGGTAGTCAATTGTCCATGGATGGTTCCTCCAGTGTTCTAAAGTGGAATGAAGGGAGGATAACTTGACAACACAACACGTAAATATTAAATTGAATCGGTACTCCACTGGTCAATTCTTGCGTCGCTCACCCTGTTCTTCCACCACTGTGCTCAGCGGAACTGCCTAGAGCACGATCTTCCTCGCCATCCCACCTGTTATAAATGCGCTCACCAACACCATCGGTTTTCCCCCTCTTACCACATCTGCCATGCGTTTCCATCGCGCATTCGCAAACAACTCACACCCACATTTGGTCCCAAATGGGTTCGCATTCGTTCCCCGGGAGTCAAAGACGGAATCAGTCTCTCCATCGACAAGTTTGGAAGGTCGACGAGGGCAAGTTTGGAAGGTCGAGCACTAAGCTTTGCACGGTGTTCCTTCAGCTCCATAAGGATGACCTGTCCAAGGACTTGAGATCTTTGCTATGCACGGTCGACATCTGTCCGTCTGCGTGTAGCCAGTCATTATCCATGTGACCATATCTAGGACTGCGGAGGCAAAGTGGCGCCACATACATGTCTGCACGAATCGCTCATGAACTCGCTTACAGTATTGTTTGTGTCTCCCGTATTTCCAGTCGTACTGCTCGTTTTCGAGCACTTCACGAGACATGGCGCTGGCTCACGGTCGCTCGACAAGTAAGCAGACCATTGACCTTATCGTTCCGGCACGTCTGGATGCGCTTATTGGTTACATCTCGTCGTACTAGCCTACATCGTTCATCGACCGCTTCTTTTAGCGTATTCCAGGTCTTGTAAATCTCTCCACCTTTCGAAAGTTTGATGTCCAGCTTTTGCGCCAACGCCAAGTCGACATCAAGTGCAATCTGTCGTAACATGGAGCGATACGCCGTATAGCCAGGAAGGATGTCTCAGAGCAACAAGACGGTCAGTTGTTGTGCTTGTAGCTGTTCCGCAAACTGCCACAATGTTTCGCTTTTAGGAAGCGAAGGGACCAGCCTGCGTTGAAAAGCCTGTATGAGAAAGGGAAATGCGACCATGTCCTCAATGTGCACACCGCGACGCGAGGACCTGCTTACCGCTCTGCCATTTCTGGTCGACAATAAGTGAAAGGACTTCAGAAGCAGCTTTCATCGTAGCTTGATACATGAGTGCCAAGCGAATGTTATCCTGCAAAGCGAGCACGGTGACGATGCGCAAGTCCCACGCAACACAGAAGAGATCCAATTCTCCATCGTGGGAGAATTATTGGTCGAGATGGCAGAGGGAACACGTTGCGATGATTTCTGGCTCATGAAACACGTTGAGTAGTTATCCCAATCGATGGTCGCACCTGCCTCGTGTGCGATAAGGAAGCAGGAGTTGAAGACGGCCGATTCACGTTGGGCGTTTACTTCGGGGGTCCAGCTGGAGAATCGACGGTCCCGAGTCTCGAGGAACCAGATATCGCAGATAATCCTCATGACCTCGCGATCCGTGGTGATGGGCTTGGACCAGTTCATAAGAGGTCTGTCATGGACCAGTCCGAGGAAATCCAAGACTGCGCTCTTGCAGGTGTACTGGGTGTCGATGTCAACGTCTTCATTGATGATGTCGTTTCGGGACCCAGCGGCGGATATCAGGCCAGTGGGTGCAGAGATCCTTTGCGAGCTGTTTCCAGAGGTCTTTATGATTGGACCATACGGGGAGGGCGACCCCAAGGCCCACCAGGGCAAGGAACGCGATGTCCAAGTTATCAAGTGAGAATTTTTTCGCCCCGACGGTAGCGCGCGGGAACTTACGAGCATCAAGCTAGTCGTACATCACTTGGATGGATACTACGCGGAGATATTGGGAGGGTACGCATGAGTCGTCGCTGGTGAAACCGGTGAGCTTGGAGAAGGTTTGGATAGAGTGTTTGAGTGAGCTGTTGACGAGCGCCGGTGATGCGACACATGAGACTGAGATGTTCGATCTGATCCTAGAACTGACATCAAACTCGGCCTCAGGGAGGCACCGTGGTTTCGGTAGCATCACGGTGCCGTTCGGTTTTGGATCAGAGTGAACTGTCGAGCCATAGGATTCAATGATCGATGACCGGAGTCGTTGGCAGAGTTAAAGATCATGTGCACACAATCCGAAACTCGGGGTGAAACAATCACAGCCCATATACCTCACAAAACTAAGTACTTAGTACTATCCCGCAGGTATTAGAATCGGCTATCCGGTTTTGGGCTTGATCAACGGCATAAGTACTCACTAGCATTGTCACTCCTTGCGGTGTGCACGTGTCTCCTTTCGTCTCGGAATTCAGTGAGATAGCGTGTTCGGCACAAGGCCTCTAACTCGGAGTACTTGTACTTGAAACACGCTGTCAAATTGCGATGACTCGAATTGGACATGTCACCAGTCACGTGAGAATCACGCGGAGCCGCGACTCGCGTAAGCCTTGCTAATGAGTCTTGTCATCTCAGGCGACGACCACGACGACCATGACCTTCTCAGTCGCGAGTGACAGCAGCGACGATGAACTAGACTGGGAAGAAGTTCAGGTTCCAGGGCAGCCGGTTCAGTTCGACATACCCCTCGAAGTCGAGGTCGCCCCTGCCCCACAGCAAAACATTGAGATCACCCTTCAAGCGCGGCCCAGAAAAGATGATGCCAAGTGAGTGTGCTCACCGTTTTTGCCTTGCGTCCTAGTCCAATCCAACCCTTAAATAGGAAAAAGGCGGCCGCTACTCTTCACGCACGGCGCGTCCTACGAACGACCTCTCACAAAATTCACACCGTTGCTCTCCTAGCTAATGCTCGGATACGAAACAAGTGGATTAACGATCCCTTACTCCATGTAAGCGTTTTGAGATCATATCTTGTTGTGATGCTGTTTTGGACCGACTTATCGTTCCAGGCTCGACTCCTCTCCATCACTCCGCTTCCGCTTCAGAATGGGTTCGCACTGATACACAAGTCCCGCATCCCAGATCAGAATAAACGTGGTCGCCTCTTCGAATCAGCTGTAGAACGTCTTGTCACCTGGTGGTGTGAGTCCTTCTTCTCAGTCACACCCGTGGGGCACATTAGGAGTAGAACATTCGAGGAGGTTGAGGCGGAGGAGATCAACTATAGCGATTCAGATGGGTTGGAGCCCGATGTCGCCGGTTATGAACGCATTCGCAGCGTCGAGTCGCTTATGAAGCATGTACTGATGCAACGTGGGTGTAGAGACACATCTGCACAGCTCTTCACTGCTCTGTGCAGGGCCCTCGATATCCCAGCTAGGCTTGTGGTCAGTTTGCAGGGCGTTCCGTGGAAATCCAATGTCGGGAAGCCAACTTCGAAGAAAGGTGACCCAAAAGGCAAGCCGCCACAGAGGCCTGCCGATGATCACGAAGACCTTGAGACCGATGATCAAATGGGGATGCAGAACTTCGCCGTACCTCCTTCCAAGCAGAAGGGTACGTCGAGTTTGCCGCATCGAATGACCATGCCGTTAGTGTGTACTTGACCTTCAATTTCAGGAAAAGACAGAGAGACAAACCCATTCATTAAGCTTCGCAAACCAAAAAGTCAATCTGCTAGCCGATGTGAATCACCTGCCATAGGGGCCAGATCACTAAGTAAGTAGAACGTGATGCCGTTTCACGTTCTATCAGTGATTATGTCAAACGCGTTCACAGAATCGCCGGATCTGACGGTTACCTCCCCCGTCTTTTGGACAGAGGTGTTCTCCCGTCCAGACTCCCGTTGGATGCCCGTGGATCCCATCCGCGGCATTGTCAACAAACGCCACGTTTTCGATCCAACCTATTCTCAGAACACGGCAGCCAGCAAGACCCCCTTCAGGCAGGAAAATCGAATGCTATATGTCATTGGTCTTGAAGAGGATGGTTTTGGTCGCGATATCACAGCCCGGTATGCCCGTGAATATACAGCCAAGGTGTCCAAATCACAGGCTGCCGGCGGACGTAAGGAATGGTGGGCAATGGTCGTGCAATCAATCGCGAGACCTTACCGCCTGGTATGTATCACCAAGTTCCGTGGAAAAACGGAGATGAATTCATTATAATGGTTCCTTTTTTGTCCATAGCAAAGGGACGACCTCGAGGATGATGAATTACACACGCATCAATTGACCGAAGGTATGCCGACCACGATTGCTGGGTTCAAGAACCATCCACTGTGCGTGTATATCTTTCCTACTCTTCTTGACAGTGTTTTCTCGTAGGTTATAGTAGGCTTACCTTTGTCATGCCCCATTTTTAGGTATGCTTTGGCTCGTCATCTTAGGCGCGATCAAGTCATTGATCCTCCCACGGAGCTTGGCAAATTCAGAGGGGAGGCAGTATATCCAACTTCGTCCGTGATTTCTCTAAAGACTGCGGAAAACTGGATGCGCCAAGGTCGCGTAATACGTCAAGGTTGCCAACCCATGAAGATGGTGAAGCAGCGCGCGGTGACCGTCAGTCGTCAAAGGGAGATCGAACTCGCTCTCGAAAGGGCGAAAGCAGATGGGCATGCCGGCGGTGATGAAGAGGTCCTACAAGGGATGTACGCTTTTTCCCAAACGGAGTTGTACACACCGGAACCTATCAAAGACGTAGGTCTGACTTATCGCTTGTTTCATCTTCGTTTTTGTTTTCGCTTTCTTCGTAGTCTCGGAGTTGACGAAATGTTTCCATTTTAAAACAGGGAATTATCCCGAAAAATGATTTCGGTAACATCGATTTGTACGTGCCGTCTATGCTACCAGAAGGAGCGGTGCACATTCCATGTACGTGGGTTCGGTTTGCTTTTTTGCTTATTAGCCGAGCTTGAGGGTCAACTAATCTTGGGTGTAGTTAAGGGGGCTGCGAAAATAGCCAGGAAACTCGGGTTCGATTATGCAGAGGCGGTGGTACGTGCCACCCTTTCTGATGGAACACGCGCGTACTCATAACTCCATTCCGTCCGCTCTGATGACGTATTTCATTTCTCCATGGCAGACGGGATTCGAATTCAGAAAACGAAGAGCGATGCCTGTCATTCAAGGTATTGTCGTCGCCGCCGAGAATGAGGACGTGATCATGGAGGTATGACTCATTGTCTTGTTCACGTTACACTAGTTGACATCCCATACGTGTTTGCCATATTTGCTTACCTTCCTGTGCTACTGTTCTCGGCGCCATTCGTGACTTTCGTGACCCTTTCGGCGGTGATCCAGGCATGTCTAGAAGCGGAACAAGAAGCGCAGGAGAGGGCGCGTGCAAAGCGGCTGGAGCGTGCGTGTAAGCGGTGGGTACGCCTCATACACGGTCTTCGCATTCGCGAACGACTTCAGAGAGAATACGCGCTTGGTGGTGTTGGGAACCTCGAACATAACGATGCTCTCCAACAACAGACCCGAGAGACACTGGAACGACATGAATCGTGGCTCGATACGGACCAGACTGAGGTAGGCTCATTTGACTATTTCTTCTGCTAGCCGATTCACGGACCTTTCGCAGCAAGCAGGAGGATATCTAATTACTGCAGATGATGTCGTGGAGCCGTTCCATCTTCCACGAGATGTCCACCAGTACGACGCCACAGCTGTGGCCACGACATCCACGGCTCACTTGACTGGGAACACCGATCAATCACGACCTCGTGGTCACCCCAAACTGGCTGATGATGCGGGCATTGTGACGGGATCAGTACCAGTTTCGCAAGACCGGCTGCTTGTTCCTACCCAGGACGACGATATAGATGGAGGCATGGAACTGAACGAGTCGGATTTACGACCTTTGCTACGCCATGGCGTCCCCAAGACGATGCGTGAACTCGCCGAGTCGCATGCACAGCAACAGGAGGAGGCAACGCCATCACTAGTAAGAGAAACGGATCCCGCGATGACCGAATCGGAAGGTGTGTTGCAACAAGGGACGTCGCGAATGGGGAATCAAGGACCGGTGCGTCGTACTGCGACGCGACGACCAGGAACACGAACCAAATTGGCAATGCGGACGAGAACGTCACGGACATCAAAGAAGAGGGCGCGAGGACGGAGCGAGAGCGAGGCCAATTCTGATGTCGATGGGGAAGACGGCACGCCTGCCAAGCGTCATCAACGCGAGACGTCCGCCTCGCCGGCTGCTGTCGCATCGACACCGAATTCCAACTCTGAATCAGGCCGCGTGCTTCGACCACGACGCCAAAAGAGTGAAGCACGACTTCGAGAGGAGAGTGCGATGGAAGATGCATTTAGACGGGCTACCGCTAGATAGACGCTCTGACTCGCATGCCAGGATATGTATCGACGCGCTGTCGTATTTATCTCTACACTACATATTTACTTCATAATTCGTACGAAGACCGTGTAATCATGAAGCGGCTGTGGGATGGCTATCAGTCGGATTAGATGGCGGCATGGGTACTAGACGCGCAAAGGTCAAATAGGACGTGTGTCCCCGCACGTCCGGAGATACTTTGGAGCAATTGAGCTTGGTCGAGGCGGGTTCGACCCGGACCTCACTTGGCCCCGGTACGTCGCCCATTGTCACCTCTGGCGACCCGGGCGGCAATGCATGAGGTACCGCGATCTCACGCCTAGCCTCCTCTCTCTCGTCACCCGCCTCAAGCTGACGGACGAGCACGGTGGCAGCCGACGTCTCCGTGTCTACTCTTGCACGCTTTTCGGATCCTCCCTCTATCGCCGTCCCTGCACCCGATTCCATCGTGGCACCGGTACCTGCCATCACCTCCCTGTCGCTATCGCCCACCGGTACCGTCGAGTCCGTCTCTCGTTTCCGCTTTCCGGCGTTGTTCGCAATCTGGCGTTGTCGTTTTTCCTCGCGATAGCGTTCCATGCGTTTGAGCTTGTCGATGGTCTCGCTCAGCGAACGAGGGGGCAGACGTGGTTGGACTTCGTGCGGACGAAGGAGGGTTTCGTACATGGTGATGTCTGTGGTGTGATCGGATCGGATCAGGCCGGGTATGCTCCAGAAATGAAAATATAAATCACAAAAATAATCGTGCGGGAGGAACGGACATGAAAAAAAGGGGGGAGGGTGAGCTTATCTGTGGGGACAGGCGTGGTGGCGTGTGGGATGGTAGGATGGCGAGATGGCGAGATGGATGCGTGGTGGGATGCAAGGATGCGTTGGGCATGCGGAGACATACCTGTGAAACCGGCCTCGTTGAGCGCGCTGACGGTACGCAAGACTTGTTCCATGCAGGGACTGAAACAGCATATGCGTGTCGGGCGGTCTTTCTGTTGGACAACCGTGTTGGAAAGAAGAAGAAAAAAAGTTGAAAGATCAAGGGTACGTCCGATGGGATCTGAGCAGGAGACATACTCGTAATGCTTTTTTCGCGTGCTCGATGGCATCCCAGGGTGCGGGGAGGTCGAGGAAGACTGCAGGTATGGAAATGGGTGATAATGAAAGAGGATGACACGGTGGACCGGGGAAGACATACCCGAATCGACGAGGTTCTCAACCGTGAAGCCATCCTTGCATACGTTTCGATGTGTCAGCGTGACGATATCCTCCATTCCGTGATCAATAAATTCTTCTCTGAAAATAGCGAGCTTGGGGTGAGTAGGGGAACCGCGATGGAGAGAAGAGATAAGACGTGCCTCGCCTTTGCTGCACGTGCTTCATGAAACTCGTAGGAATAGAGATGGCCGGTAGTGCCGATGGTTCTGGCGACGGAGTGAGAGAACGAACCGGAGCCTGTACCTGAGGAGGAGCGAAATTGTGGTCAACGGTGTAACTGAGGAAAAGAAGACCAGAGGAATGGAAGACGGCTGCCGGTCAAGCGCAATTGGAATATAGAATTGGCCCATGCGAATTTCGTTATCGAGGGGAATGCCGCAGAGAAAGGGCAAGGACAAACGAACCTGCCTCAATGACGCGGCTTCCACGCCGGATGTCGAGCCACGAGGTGATGAAAGCGATATCTGCGAGATAGAGAATTTGGGTGCGGTGGGGCAGCGCCATCGTCCAGAGTTCCGGCGTGGGTCGTAGGACGTGAATGAACCCTTTTCCATTGCGTGATCCGACCTTGCAGCCATAGGGGAGACCGATGAGATCGTTGTGTCTGTAGTAGCCAAAGCGACTGTTTAGGTCTTTTCCTGGAGTGATGAGCAGTGGCTGAACGAGTTCTCTGGTCTAAGAAGGACGAGTGAATATATCATATGATGAAGAAGTACTAGTGTCATTACCTGCCAAACGATGACGAGGTCACCGGGAGCGATCTCGGGGGCGTTTGACCACATACTGAGATTGGAGTAACTAAAATGAGGCAAAGATTGAGCTCTGATGCGAAGATCTCGCGAATCGCACACCTTAAATTAACCCCGTTCTCACCGCCATCTCGCTCGCTACCACCAGCGCGTTGTGCTCGCATTTCTCCAAGCCATGCCTGATCGTGGCGCAGGCACGTCACTGCGTCCCTGCAATATGTCTAGTACTCAACTTTCCTCCTTTCCAACAGCTGATTCGCGATGAGCAGAATGCTCCTCGTGATGTTATGTTCATTCGCTTCTGGCTCCGAGAACCTTTTAATCCAGCCCAGCCCAGAATACTTCCCATCCCGATAAAAAGACCACCCTCTCCTGTCGGGCTGATCCCATTTCCCCCCGCGCCTTTCGCCTTTCACTACCATCCTCACACCACCATAGACCGTGCTTCCTCGAGTGCTGAAAATGGATTCTGCGAGCACCACCCCCCGTGTATCTTGCAGTAAGTTCTACTTTCCCAGCACGTTCCACCGCTGATCCAGCCGACAAGTCGCCATTGTCGATTTCTCGGAAGACGTGCGTCCATCTCATCTGCGTGTCAAGTCACTCACCCCCACATAGGTTCGCTGGCTCTTTGTCAGCGAATCCATCACCGAACTCCTGGGTTTGTAGTCGATCGAGAACCGTCTGTCCCCCTAGGTTCATGTTTCTGCTCCTTAGGTTACGAACCCCGCGATATCATCGGGCGCCCTGGGATCGAGCTCGTACACCCAGAAGAATTTACTGCCATCAGAAGACTCCACTAGTGGGTATGGTGCCCAATCTTGCCCGCCTCTATTCATCTCTTGAAATTCGCAGCGAAACGATCCGTCAAGACAAGGCGGCAGTCATTGCGTATCTTCGCCTCAAACACAAGGACCCATTCAAAGGCTACCTCTTATGTGCTGTCGTCAGTCGTTCCGTCCCCAGCGTTGTCGTCGTCGATTGTTGATCCACTCCAGTCTCGCACCGTCGTCCACAACGTGATCGTTGGCAGCATCTCCCTCGCAGTACCAGGTCCAAAGGCTTTTCAAAATGCATCAACGGCGCAAGAAGTCATCGTGGTGACACCTAGTGCAACAGACTTCGAATTTCGTGTAGGTTCTCGGTCGGATCTTCCTCCGTCTACCGCCCCGCTCACGATCGAAACCAGCGTTGGGGTGATCCATCACCCATGCCTCCAAGCCCACTCTCGCTGATACCCGGGGATGTCTTGGAAGAAGCCAGATCCGACGGCAGCAAGTCCAAACCCACGCAGCCTCCGATTCTCTCATTCAAGCCCCTCCCTTCACAGTCATCACGGTCGGCATTTATTCTCGACCGGTTTTCGATACACTGCCCTGTCCAATATTGCTCCAACGACCACCTTCTCTCCACCACGACCGTAATGGGCCGCAGTTTTTTCGATTTCGTGGCCCCTCGGAGTGACAAGATAGTCCGCAGCTGGATTGACGTTATCAAAGCGTGGGGCGTCAACGAACGTGGCCAACCGAGCGACGGTGGATTTGGATATGGGAAATTCTTGCTCATTCCAAAGGGTAGAACTTCCAGGTAGGGTCGCCTCTTCTTTTCATCATTTTTCCCCTCCCCTTCCCTCGATGACTCTTCTTGCGTACATCCGGCCTTGTTTGCTCTCTTTTTCTCACCCCGTTCATTTCATTTCAGGACCGACAGGATGTCTGACGTGTCCTCTCCGAGTCGCCGCCGCGACTTGACGGCATTGACGTCGAGAAATCACGTCCGATCGCCAGCCCCAGGGACGAACGGGCCAACACGTGCGAGATTACACAATTCATCAGCGTCGTCCAGCAATGGAACGACGCCCGACCAAGAGATCTTGGTCGACGCCATCTTCTCGGGCCATTCGGATGGCATTCTGGTCATCCTTCGCGCGACGTCGCTCCGATAGAGCGACTGGTTGCGGTGTCGTGCGTGCGTCACGGCGTGCCCTCCAACGTCCGCGTTCGTCCGCTCGGCTTTTCCGTCCGTCTGTATACCAACGTGTTGTACTCTTGAGTCGTACGGTAGAAAAAACAAATCAGTGTATTTCGTGCCACGACGTGCAAACGAACGCGGCAGTCGACGCAAACGTCAGATCGCATTGCGGAGATGCGCGCGCACCGTTGACTTAGAGGGGCTCGCGTTCAGGTACCTGCAAGCGGTAATTACCACCACGCGGGAATAAACCCAAAATAATAATTTTTTTTTTGTAAAAAAGGGGGGCAGGGCAAGCCGAAGAAAGAAAGAAAAAAAAAAAAAACGTTGGGTTTACCAAAGGGCGGTGACGCCCAGATTACCTCGCACGTCCTTGACCAACGCCAAACTCCACGGTGCGCCATCCCCACGGATGCCGTGGATGCCGTTAGCGCATTGAGTGGGGCATGGCCCCACGTGCGATCTTCAATGCGTCTGTGGGCGCGACGAACACGCGGAGCGGGGATTGGCGCGAGGTCGATCCATGGTCGAAACGACGCGCCCCGCCAGTGGCCCATGTTCCGGTCGCACACATCGCATTCAGGGACGACCACGTCCGATCCCAAGCGGCACAGACGAAAACGACGGGCAGACGCTCACGTCCCGTGTGGATACTTGTGCGAGCGCGCTGGGACACCAGATCTCGGCAACGGGCGAGGGAGGTGCACGCTCAGGGTGATGTGTTTTCTTCCTCTTCTTTTTCTTGTCTTATCTTTGTTGATGGATCGCGTTCGACGTCAGTTGACTTGGAGGTGCGTGTTGGTTACGTAGCGTGCGTAAAGAATCGCGTATGGGGTGTAGCGGACGACGGCCCGTGGTGTCACTCGCGAAGCGCGCAGAGCAAGTGCAAGGGCTTCAACGATGAACCCGACCGAGTGCGAGCGGGGTTGACGAGCGGACTGTGTTTGAACGTGCCATTCGTACTTTTCCTCGCGTCGATGGTAAGTGGGACGTTTGGACCAGGGCGGCCAAGCTTAGGGGACCCAGTTGCAAGAAGACTTACGATGATGAAAGCCGCATCGGTCATTCCCGGCTGTCGTGTACGAATCTCGACTGTTGCCGTTCACGCAGGCAGGCACGCGGGCCGACGTGAAGGCTGGAGATCAAAGCGATCGGAACAAAGAGCTGGAAAAACCTTGCACCGCAAACGCCGCCGGGGTTGAGTATCACTGGGCCATGGTGCCACGAGCGAGTGCCCAGGACTGCGACCCTCGAGATAGGCACGATCGGAATCTGACGAGTACCTGCGAATCGAGCTTGACAAACATGGTGGTTGGGAGAGAGGGCGGAGATCAATGTGGTCGTAACATACCCACTCATCGCCGCCGTCCCTCCCTAGCCCCCAGAAGATCTGTAATAGGAGAGATTAGAATGGGCGCTTCCATTCTCCCATGTCCCGAATCTGCGTCCGAACAAGGATGGAGATGGTTCGGCTGGGAACCTCTGGGACAGATGGTGGGAACCAACAGCTTTGATAAAGGTAGAGAATTGGACGGCGTCAATGGCATATGATCCTTTCGGTCGTCGACCAATCAGCACTTGGCCTCTCCAAGAGAATGTTGAGTGTTATCCCTAATCTGGCGACCTGAAAGCCAGTGTGCGACGGGAGCGTGGTGTCGGCTTCGGCACGATGAGCCGTAGTGTTGTATCCACATAGCCGTGTGGGAGTTCACACCATACCTCCCGCGTCGGGCCCGCGAGCCTCCAACTCGGAAAGTAGCGACAGGTAGATTTGACCCTGCAGGGACGTCGGAGATTTCCATGATCACAGAGCTCGGGGTCCACATCCAGAGGGCAGCCTATCTTCAGAAAGCACGTGATCGCTTCCTTGGACTCGGCGCAGGAATATCAAAAAGGAATGGTCGAGATGTCCTCGGTTTGTAGGAAAGGCAAGGGCGTGGGTGTAAGTATACGGTTGATCATGCGTTGGCAAGTGCCCATACACTTTATTTGGCCACGAGAAATGACAAGGTCAAAGGTGAATCTGGGCTTGACCTGACACATGGATGCATATATCGGGGGTGGGCGTCATCGAATGTGACCGAGGTGCAGTATGTTCTATGTTGAGTGATAGATCCTCTGGGTGGCAAGGATAGACCGGACTGGACACATGTTCCAACTGGAATGATTGATCGTCGCGACCGAGCATCAGCACACTTTATTTGGCCATGAGGCAGGGTGAACTCTGCAGGTGATGCTAGTCGCCTGGTACGACAAATCCGTATGGGTATATGCAGGGGGCGAACAGCAAAACGAAAGATACGACCTCCAATGGCGATGAACAGAGGTGGCAAAGAGTCGTGGCCTAAAGAGGCTCGAGCTGCAACGACCGACGATCGTTCTGACCGACACGCGGAAAACGGCGGATACATACATGATATATCCAGGGAACCGACTCCGAAAGAGCGGACTACGCGGCCCGGATATGGTGACGTCTTGGCTGGGGCTGTGGCAAGATGACAATTAGCAAACGAATTACGAGGCGCATACAGCCCAAGGGAGAAAAGCGGGGCAGAAGCGGCGTGTCCGGCACGGTCTTGCGTTGGTGTTTGCAGCCAAACACGCAAGGCGAAGATTGCGCTGGACCTTTGCGCTCTGGCGAGCAACTTGAGGAGCGCAGGGACAGCCGGACTAAACGAGGTGTTCGATGGGGTTGGCAGGCACCCGGTTGACTGGCGAAAGCGCGCTCTGTTCCTGGACCTTTTGAGAGCACATCAAGGGGTTGGCGCGTTTGGTTCCACTATGCCCAGCCTTTCGTCACTGTCTGTGGGTATTCCCGTCCAGCGATGGGCAGCCGTGCAAAGAACTTGCGCGTTGACCGGTCAATCCTTGGCCTCGACGTGCAAAGTGCCAGAGGATGGAGCGGGTGAGTTTCCATAAATAGAAGTATCGAGATCGGGTGTTTTTGGAGCGAGAAGGGGACTCAACGCCAGAGCCCAAAAAAATAAGAAACAAAGGAGCGAGTCTCGCGTCGTCTTCAGCACAGCGGAAGAGCATGTTTGGGGACGGAGTGCTTGTGACAGCGAGCTCGAGACGCACACCGACGTGTCGAGCAGAGCCGTGTGCTCGCTGGCCACCAAGTTGGCCTTGTCGACACCGCATAAGCTGTGTAGTCGTGTTTGAGCTTGGTTGGGAGTCGCAACAGTGTCAGCTACTTCTCTCACGTCAACTACAATGGGACCTCCTCAGGACAGAGACGTCGTCATGGGGCCTCCTCCTCCCCCGCGCCCCCAATCCACCCCATCGTCGGCGCTGCAGACCACTAAAGATAATCAGGACGTCCTCGAAAAGTACAGAAAACTCAAACGACGCTACTTTGAGCTCGAAGAGGTGCGTCGAGCGTCAACCCTGCCCTTCCAGCCACCCTCACGCCCACTGCTCCTACCAGAAATACCAGGACACGCAGACCGAACTCAGACTCTCTGGCGAGCGGAACGTCAAGCTGCGCGAGGAAAGAGAGTACGTCCCCAATCCCTGATCGTGGCCGTGGCACTGAGTCGCTGGTCCCATCTAGCCTGATCCTCCAACGGATACACGAACTCGAGACTCGCTCCGAGCCCAACACGCCGGGTCTCCCCTTCCCGCCCTCCAGTGCGTTTCCCCGTTCCCTGCTCTCTGCCCGGGGACGGGCAGCCTTCGTCAGCAACTTGCGCCAGGCCATCACAGAAGACGAGGCCGAGGACCACGCCGTCGACCCCCTCCTCAGCTCGCGGTATCTCGGCCCGTCGGCTCGCAAGCGCGCAGACGAGGAGCGCGAACACTTGGAGGACGAGGCCCGCAACCAGGGTCGCAAACAAACCAAGCGATCTCGCCAGACAGCCAAGGGCAAGGAACCCGTCGTGCCACCACTTCCTCCCCAGCCTGTCCTCTCCCTGGCTCCTGTTCCACAGCACGCCCCCGAGAGCGGTACTCCCCTTCTCGTCTCTAATAAAGGCGCTCGTTTACGCCTCAAGCCACCTGTAAAACCGCCCACCGATTCAGACCCAGGTTCGTCAGTAAACCATCGTCCCCCGTCGCCACTGTCTCCCATCATCACACCGCCCGAGGAACACCCGTATCAGTCGGGCCCGTACCCTGCAAACGGTGCACCGCCTTCCATCTCTGCACCTCTCCCTGCCAATTCCCCACCGCTTCCCGGTCAATCTCCCATGCTGGCACCGTCACCTGCGACAACTACGTCCCGCCCTTCCGAGATCCAGCGGCATGCTAAGCCAAAACGTTTGAAGGCGCATACAGTCACGTCCAAGAGCTTCAGTATTCCAACAGTGCCCCGCGACAAAAAGGGCCGTCCGCTTCTTCCACTGAACGTGGGCATCATGACCGTCGTCAATCTCGGCGAGGTTTGCATGCGAGAACACTTCCATACGGAGCGATACATCTTCCCGGTCGGATACGAAGTGAATAGGTCAGTCGATTCCGCTGCCGCTGGCATGCTTTGGCTGACGTCATGATCGAGGCGCTATCATTCCACGGTGGATCCTCAGTCCGAAGCCGTCTATCACTGTTCCATCCTTGACGGGGGGGATGGGCCCAAATTCCAGATAGTGGCATCCGACGTTCCTGATCGGCCAATGATTGCTGGGACGGCAACCGGAGCATGGTCCTCGATCGTTAAACAAGCGAATGCGATTCGTAACCGCCAGCACTCTAACTCTGTCTCTGGACCCGACTTTTTCGGGCTCGGACAAAACACTATCAAACACCTCATCCAGGAACTTCCAAACGCCGATCGGCTGCGTGATTACGTTTGGCAACACTTTGTGGAGGGAGGGTGAGTTGCGTTCGCTGTTTCGTTGGCAATTGAGACGTGTTGTTTGCGTTTGGCTCAAGGCCAAAGGGTCCCGTTGAACGCTTCTTCTCTCCGTGATCGTCAACTCTTTGTGACCCGTTTCTTATTTGCACGCACCTCATTTCCTAATCATGACACGATGTGACACAGACCTTTAGGCGGTAGGCACGCGGCCGTCATTCCTGCCCTCCCGGAGGACCACGATCCAAATGCGCAGAACGACGGTTTTGTTGACGACATCATGACCGCTCCTTACACCCACCCGCCTCCACCTCCGCCCCCGCATATGCAATCGCAACCGTTTACAACCATACTACTTCCCCCACCCGCACAGCCCGATACATTGAGCATACACGAGTATCGGCCGCCGCCTGCCAAAGAACCCGACTCGAAGCGACAGAACACTAGCATTTCTCACCCGTCGAACACAAGATCTCATGCCCGCTTGAACTCGACGTCTCCATCAAATCCCAATCCAAGTCGATCGCCGCCGCTGGACCACGCTAACCCAAGCACAACTCCTCAACAACATTCACATGTGAATGCGTCGGCGTTACCGGCAATCCCGGCGACGTTTGCGAGCATCATGAATGCGTATCCCCCGCAGCCGTCAGGCCGTGAAGACTCACAGACACAGTCACGTCCCGGGTCGAGAGAGGAGCCGACGAGACGACCGGTCCGTGAGTGATTGATATCGCTTTCCTTGTGTTATAACGCCTTGCCCATATTTCAAACTTCGGTATCTGTTTGTCCTGTACGTTACTCATCTCGTTGGTTTAGTTACCTTTCCCTGGTTGTTACTGTTTGCATGTTGTCGCGATGCCACCTTGCTTATCACTTTAAGTCGTTCCCTTCTCCTTCTCCTCCGTCTTGTCTTTGGCTGTTCCTATTGGACACCTCGTATGTCACATGCCTGTCTAGATTGGGGTTTTACATGTCGTATAATGTCTCGTGTCCTCCTGTTGATCCGGCTACTACCGTCTCTTTAATTTCTACCACTAGGGTAGGGTAGGGGGTAGATGGTGATCCACGACCTGGATATCGCTGATCGGTATCGACCTTGCAGCCCCCCCGAAGACGTCCTGCAGAGTGGTCCATTTCCGGGCGCTTGCTACCTCTGCAGGATGTCGAGCTACCCGTCGTCGCCGGGATGACGCACGTGTGTGCGGACTGGACGACGTGTGGGTAGGTGGGCAACAACGAATCAGCGCAAACGAGTGGTTCAATGTAATGTTTGCGCGCCTCTGTGGGGACTCCGTGCCGTTGCGAGGACCGTGCTGGCTGTTTCAATGGGGTAGTATGTGAGGCAGACATTCTTAGTCGATCTATGGCACGTGTGGGGTTCAGGGTAGCCCATGTCCGAACGATCGATGGCGATCGTCAGTAGATGATATCACTCATGGCGTCTTCGTGGCTGAGAGTTGCAGTGGTCCAGTTTGCGCCCAAGGTAAGCTCAGCGATCCAGCTCGGGAGGACGTCGCTGAGGGCTGGAGACCTAGCTGGGAGAGGTACATGCGAACATCGCGAAAGCGCGCGAATTGTGTCGAGGGTATGTTGTCGTTTCGATGGCCGACGAGCTGGATGGTGACGCGGTCGACAGACTGGCCCCTCGCTCCGTCGACTTGGTGTGTCTCCCCGAGATGATCTTCAGCGGTGCGTACACATGAACGTACCGACGTGCGACGCCGACGTCTCATCCGTACCAAGGCTACATGTTCCCCGATGCGCCGTCCATCGTGCCCTACCTCGAACACCCCCACACAGGACCGACCGCGACGTTCTGTGCAGAGCTCGCTCGGCACCTCCAATGCCACGTCGTCGCCGGTTTCCCAGAACGCCTCGCACCGACTGGCACCGTCTCGTCCCCCAAGGCAGGCGCCAACGCCGCCCTCGTGCACGACGGCACCCGCGCCGTGCACGCCTACCACAAATCGCACCTCTTCCCGACCGACCTCACGTGGGCACGCCCGGGCCCGGGGTTCGCGGCGCTCGCGCTGCCGGAGCCGTTTGGCCGTACTGCGATCGCGATCTGCAACGATCTCAACGTGGGCCGGGACGCGGCGTGGACGTCGCTCGAGGAAGGGCCGTACGAGCTCGCGGGGTTTTGTCGGCGGGAGGGCGTGCGGGTGTTGGTGCTGCTGAACGCGTGGTTGAAGCCGGGGGAGAGCGCGGAGAGCGGGTCGGGGGAGGAACGGGATGCGTGCGTCGGTGCCGGGGGCGGTTCCGCGACCGAGGCGGACGCGGAGGAGGACACGGAACCGAACTGGGAGGTCCTGAATTATTGGGCGATGCGTCTGCGTCCGTTGTGGGCCAAAGAGACGCGGGCGTCCGAGGCCGACGATCAGGGGGACGTCCTCGTCGTCCTATGCAACCGCACCGGACGGGAAGGAGGTATGCGTCGCGTCGTCTCGTTGGGTTCTCGGTCTTATTTTTCGGACGTAGGCAAGACTTTTGTCGGGTCGTCCGCCATGTTCGCCATGCGTCCAGGTTCGGGTCGACCCCGATTACTGCACTTCATGGGCGAACGTGAAGAAGGCGTTCATGTGTGGACCGCGAAGGTCGGATCGGATATGCAGGAGTAAAAGGATCTCGGAAACCGTCTCGGTAGCTCGCGATGGTCATCGAAGCACTAAAACGCGCGATCAGTAGTACGTTTTCGTTGGAGGTAGCTGGACGAGCGATGAGCTTGATCAGTTGCCAAGCACCGGACTGCTGGTCATTCTCACCGCTTGGTTCATTTACGCCGCCAATATTCATGATCGACTCGTTGATCGATCCCCTCCGTGTTTCTTTTTACTTGAATGAGTCAGGGTCACGATATACTTTGTCTCTGTGGCAGAATAGCAACGAACTATTGGTATGCCTTGCATCTCTGGATGGATGGTAACAAATGTCTACAGCGAGCAATGGAAACGGTATTGTACATGTCCAACCTCCAACTCTGGATGTTTGTATCCGAACGCATCGTAAACCCGAACCGGGTTACATCCAGGGCAAGCAGTGGGTCTCCGTAATACCACAGAATACATTCGTTTCTTTCCACTCCCCCACGTGAATCAAGATCATGATGGGCCAGCTTCATCAGGCGGTCGAACACGCAGAATGACCCGCGGCAGCTTCTTCTCCGTCCCGCTCCGGTTTTCCTCCTGCGCCTCCGCCTCATCACGACCACCGGATTTCGG
>JBBPLQ010000538.1:0-16267 GCA_038089855.1 Royoungia palumana
GTGCATTCCTGACTTTCTTCCTGCTTGTCCGCAGCCCAGCGCCCAGCGCTGAGAATACCGCGGTGGACTAACTCCATTGGTTCGATTTCGAAATGGACGTTGAACCCACGTACCTTTGGGCGTCAGGAGTATACGATCAACTGTAGAGGAACTGAAAGGAACAAGGTATACGAAACGTCATGGGCTGCATTTTGACGCGCGAGTAACCTTTCAGTCATCAGGACGAGGGCCCGAGTCGGTGTCTATTCGGCCACGTTGCACCATGACGTCAGACTCGGTCCATATGACAAATGAAACATGACACTTACTCTATGGGATAGTTTGGTGCTGCTTCCGTGTACCATCACTAGGGCAGTCACCAGCATCACTGAGATTCTGAGTAAATGCATGATCTCTGATTCGGAGAATGGTAAATGATTTTGTGATTCACAACATCAACAGACAACCTAGCTATCAAACGAGGCTGGTAAGAGGGATGAGAAGTGAACCAACGGCAACTATCAAGACAACCGACGCCAAACTCTAGATGGGAAATGCCCTCAGCTACAAGTACACGGCACAGGAGGCGGAATGGGGTTGCATAGGTGGGTGGTGCAAGGTACTTGAATGGTATCAACAAATGGTACATCAAAACAAAGCCAAACGAGAAAAACAATCACGAGCATATAGCAACGATTGACTCCAACGAGCTAGTGGAAGGGAGACGACAGGTAAGGGAGACACGAAATAGGTAGGTCGGACCAGACTGAGGAACAACATAAGATGCCACACCTTAACACACGGCCTTGCCATCAATACCATCGTGGGAGCTTCCCGGGACTTGGTAAATTCGGACTTTCGTACAACAACCCTCGCCGATCGTACAACCCTGCGGGACTCTCTTGTGCAGTCTTTGCACCCAACCTCGCAAACTCCTCTTCCAGCAGTGCCCCTGGATCATGCGGATCGAATATTCTCGAGGGTGTGCGGAAGGGTGACTCGGCCGTCGAGCCGGGGGTTGGAAAGACAAGCTTTTTGGGCGTCACGGGTGGGAAGTGCGGTATGGACTCCTTGTCCCTGTCTCGGTGGTGGGGTCGCTTGCGCGAGGGAGTTCGAACATTTTCTGTGTCAAACACAGCAGGGTTTATGCCGTCGTCCGGGTTGAATGTCGTATGCGGGGGTGGATCGAGGTTTGTCTTGAAGTGAGCCAGACTGGTGCTCGGTGTCATATGTAGACCTTTATGGGACAAAGGAGTTCGTAAAGGGGAAAGACAGATGGTACTGGCCGTGCCACGATTGCGCGGAGGCGTGCTGGGACGTGGTGGAGGCGTTGACGGCCGAGGATAGGAAGTGGCTCCCGCCGTGGTTGATATAGGCTCCGCAACAACGGTGGAAAGGGGACGAGGAAATTGCTGACCGGCAGACTTTTTTCGTAATTTCGTGCGTCGGTCGAGAGATGGAGAAATAGGCATCGGGGGGAGGGGTCGTGATTTCTGGGGGACGTGTGGATAATAATAATAATAAACTTAAAAAAGCTTACCTTTGGTGGTGTGGTACGAGACGTGACGTTCTCCTTATGTTTATCACGAGCTTCGTCGATCAGGCTCATTCCTGGCTCCGGGGAGGTTGGGTTAACGTGTGGGTCCGCAATGTTGGTCTGTGGATGATCTTCTGAAAGAAGCTGTGGACTGGACGAAGAGGCATCGTTTGGAATTAATTCTGGAAGAGAAGAGGAAGGAGGTTCAGGCGATGCTTGAGGCGCGTCAGAACTCTTGGCTGCTGAAGGAGGGAGAGAGGAGCTTCCTGCAGCGCCGGTGGCACGAGCGTAATGAGAGGTGGGGGGAAGTGGGGGGAAAATAACATCGGCTGGCAATTGGGTACATTGCTCGTAATACGGCTGATGGTGAACCGACGACGGATATGGTGGGAAAATGGGTAAGAGATGGGTAGTAGGGACGATGGGAGCCATCATTGGACCCTGAAGAGGGCCATGGACCAACGCTGGCAAAGCCGATGAAGTCGCCTCGGCGGGAATTGCGGATTCCTTTTTCGGGCGTTTCGCTCTTCGTCCAGAAGCAGCATCCTCTGCAGGACGCTTCTTTAGCGGGACTTTCTTCGCCGCCGCGGATTGCTTGTATTCAGCGCAGAATTCTTTCCTGAAGTTACCATTGGCAAAACAATCGAGGTCGCAGTCCCAGATTGCCCATTGCGTCCGGCCAAGGCTGCGATCGCGCGGCACTTTTCGGAAACAGACTGTGGTGGAGAGAACGTGGCGGATAGAGTTCATCCAAGTAGTTTCATTTCTCTGGAAGTATGGGTAGACAATCGTGATCCAGTCGTAAATCTCTTGTAGCGTGAGCCTGTGGTCTGGAGAAGAGAGGACTGCTTGGCCGATAAGAGCGGCATAGGAGAGTTCAGGCTTTTTCTTGGAATAAGGACCGGGGGGAAGTGTATAGGGTAGTTTGTCATATTCAGCTTCATCTGGAAGAGGACCCATTGGGCCGGGTGACGACACGATATTAACGATTCGCTTCGTGGAGGGTGTCGCGAAAGGAGATGAGCGTGGGGGAGAAGAGGAAGGGAGGGGCGACTTGTAGTAGTTGTTACGACGTGGAGTGATGAGATTCGCGTCCTGCGGCGCAGACTGCACGTGAGTGGACATGCTTCCCGGACGAGAACGCGTCGGAGTGAGAGAGAGGTCTCGAGAAACGGAAGTCTAGAGGGGGGTCCATGTGAAGAAAGGGACGGAAGAGGGAACGAACAGACCTTCTTGTGACGCGAAGGGGGCTCTATAGAGTCATAATCTCTGTAATACTTTCTGTGTTGTGGTGTCACAGGGGGAACCGACACGGTAGCCGACTGCGACGCGTCCTAGCAGGGGTATATCGTCAAAAAGCAAGTGAGATCAGAGACGACGAACCTGGGGTGCGATGCTGCTCGAAGAATCGGACTGATCAGAGTCCGGAACGCGTCGCGAATCGCGTGACTGCATAAAGGCATCGAGGCTGAACGAGACGTGAGCTGGTGATGGCGAAGGGAGAGGGCGATCTTTGCTCTTTGCCTTCTTTTCGCGTTTCGCCTGGCGACTCTTGCGCTCGAGGATCATTTCCATGCTATCCATCTGTCTGAGGGGAATCGGGGGCTCGATGGGCTCAGACTTGACGGGTGTGGACGGGGGCGGTGTGTGGGAGCGAGCTGGTGGGTTCGAGCTTGAAACCGAGCGCGTCCTGGTGGATCTACCCGTCGCACTCTGCTGTTGCAGCTGTTCTACAGGAAAAGGACATGGGGCGCCGGCGTCGTGCTGGGTGAGGAACTGGCGCATCTGGTCGCTGTGTCGTACGAGGTCGTCTCTGGTGAGTCCTATCGACTGCAAGACTTGAGAAATCGGAGAAATAGGTTTCACAAGAGGCTCAGTCATCGAACACGGTACAGAAAAAAAAGAAAAAGAAGGACGAAGAAAAAAAAGCGAGCTCGTCGCTGTCGGTGTCGACGACGAAAATACAAGACACAGATATGTCACGCTCAGTAGACTTGTCACGTATGTCACACCTTAGACTCTAGCCATGGTGTACCACAATCTCAAAGGTGTGTTCACCGTCCGTGCCGTCGACTGCGCGGCTCACCCTCACGAACAGCGCTGATCAAGGGCATACGAGCATGCAAGGTCTGTGTGCTGGTCGGCTCTGTCTTCCATGTCCTCGTTGATCCCGTTCAGACCGTCGCGGACGAACGCGCACTCATCCAGCAGGAATCCGCTGCGATTCGGGCCTCTTTCAGAGAAGAGGATTCGTACACTCGTCACCATAACGTCGCAAAACTCCTATACATACACATGCTCGGCTCACCGGCTCACTTTGGCCAGATCGAGTGTCTTAAACTTGTCGCTAGTCCACGTTTCACCGATAAGCGTCTGGGGTACCTCGGTATCATGCTACTCCTCGACGAGAGTCAAGAAGTTCTCACACTCGTCACGAACTCCCTCAAAAAGTCGTCGTTTCTTTTCTGTCCCTTTATGTCCTCTAACACGCCCTGCAGCGACTTGAACCATTCAAACATGTATGCGGTGGGCCTCGGTCTATGTACGTTCGCGAATATAGCATCTGAAGAAATGTCTCGTGATCTCGCAAACGAGATCGAGAAGCTCCTTGGCTCCAGCAATACCTACATTCGCAAAAAAGTAGCATCTTTATCTTACTGCATCCACTCTCTCATTTGCACCGCATTTCCAGGCCGCTCTCTGCGCTTTGAGAATCATAAAAAAAGTCCCCGATCTCTCCGATCACTTCATCACAAAGGCCAAGAACCTTCTCACAGATCGCAATCACGGTGTACTGCTGGCTGCCATCACTCTCGTTTCCGAAATGTGTCAGCAGGATGAGAACTGCTTGAGTGAATTTAGAAACGTCCGTCCAGAACCCTCGGCGCTTGATCCACCCTCACCTCCACTAACATAGGCCGTTCCTCTACTCGTTCGCAACATGAAAGCCTTGGTCACCACCGGCTATAGTCCTGAACACGATGTGTCGGGCATCACCGACCCATTTTTGCAGGTCAAGGTCCTTCGGTTGCTCCGTTTTCTTGGAAAGGGGGACACTCGAGCGAGTGAAGCTATGAACGACATTCTTGCCCAAGTACGCACGCGCATCCCGTCCCCTTCGCTCTGTGCTGAATCGTCTAGGTGGCTACAAACACTGACTCCACGAAAAACGTTGGAAACTCTATTCTCTACGAAACCGTCCTCACAGTCCTTGATATTGAAGCAGATAGCGGCCTCCGCGTCATGGCTATTAACATCCTCGGTAAATTTCTTAGTAATCGTGATAATAACATCCGGTATCCATCTCCGCCATCCCCTGGCGATTCTACATCGTTCATGATCCTCCTAGGTATGTGGCCCTCAACACCCTCAACAAAGTTGTTTCCATGGATACGAGTGCCGTACAACGCCACCGTAACATCATCCTCGACTGTCTCCGCGACGGCGACATATCAATACGACGTCGTGCCCTTGAACTCTCATACGCACTGATCAATGAACAAAACGTCCGCATACTTGTTCGGGAGCTCCTCGCTTTCCTTGAAGTCGCAGATGACGAATTTAAGATGGGGATGACTACTCAAATATCACTTGCTGCCGAACGATTTGCGCCAAATAAGAGATGGCACATCGACACAGTGTTGAGATCGTTGAAGCTCGCAAGTGTCGTCTTCCCAAAAGTGGTCATACTTGCTCACATCTTTCAGGCCGGAAACTTTGTTAGAGAAGAGATATTGTCTGCGTTCATTCGTCTCGTTGCACATACCCCCGAGCTGCAGGCGTATACTGCTTCCAAGTTATACACTGCTCTCCAAGCTGATCTCTCGCAAGAATCACTCACACTTGCTGCAGTCTGGGTAATTGGTGAATACAGCGAGGTTCTTCTCGAAAGCGGGATTGTTGATGAAGACCAGCCTAAGAATGTGAAATTTCTCCTTCCTGGTGCATGAGCTATCCTAACTCGTAATACTTTACAGATAACCGACAAGGACGTCCTGGATCTCCTCCTCTCTGCACTCGATTCGCCTTACGCCAACCACCTTATCCGTCAGTTCGTCCTCGGAGCCATCACAAAGATGTCCTCGCGTCATACTACCACTCCACCGCAACAAGCGCGGATCGCAGAGATGCTTGCCCAGTACACGTCAAACCCAGAGCTTGAATTGCAACAGCGTGCAGTAGAGTATGCGAGCTTGTTTACATTAGGTGATCTCAAAGTCGGTGTTCTCGAGCGGATGCCTCCTCCGGAGCTCAAAGCAACTATCATGGGCATTGGTGCGTCTCATAATTTGTTGCTTCATTCATCCCGCCAACATTTCATAGTTAGTGAAAACAAGCCGGTGGGCTCGACAAGGGGAGGGAAGGAGGTATTTTTTCCTTCCTTTTCGTTGGTACGATGCTAATACAGCATACTAGGGTGATCTTCTTGGTGACGACATCACTTCGCCAACTCCCCAATTTAATGGACAGACTGTCCAGAACAGTCAAGATCTCCTCGCTGAGATCTTCGGCACTAGTGCATCTTCCAGTGCCTCTACTTCTGCTTCACCTCAGCCTACTTCTGTTTCGCCACAGCCGCAGAAGAGCAACATACAAGACATTCTTGGGTTGTTCGATGCCTCGCCGAATCCCACTTCCTCACCATCGGCATCGCCACTGGCGTTCTCGCTACCCCAAACGCAAGTTCAGCCACCTGTACAAACACAGACGCCCCCTCCGCCAGCACAACAGCAGTCGGCAGCTGCACCTCGATTAACGTCATACAGCGCATACGAGAAGAACGAACTCAAGATTACATTGACGCCCCAGACATCAGCTACACGTCCAGGTGTCGTCAATATCATGGCGCGGTTCCAAGTCTCGGGGATCAACGCAGCCACAGGGCTACATTTTCAAGCCGCTGTGCCCAAGGTATGTTCGACGCTCGAAGCGTGTAGGGATACTGATGTCGTTCGGCGGCTATAGTCACAGCAACTGCAAATGCTTCCCATGTCGAATCCGGATGTGAGACCCGGGACTACAGAAACACAGCAGATGCGCGTCGTTGCTCCACCTGGGGTAAGCTGGCTGCACCCGCCGTTGCCCGACGTTGAACTAACGTGTGCTTTGCTTGGTTAAGTCGAGCGTACGGCTACGATTGCGCATCGCCTATACGCTTGCTGGTCAAACGATACAAGATCAAGTAGATTTTTCAGGATTTCCCCCCGGGTTGACTGGGTCGGCGTGATGGGCGGGTGGCCTTGCAGGTGTAGATGTGTACTAATTTGCTTTTGTCATGAGATCTACACGAATGCCTGACTGAATATTTTGTGCTCGCCCGCGAGAAATGTTTTGGTTTGTTATAACTTGGTGACTTGGATTTCTACAGTCAGCCAACATCCATCGCTTGTGATCGTCAGCCTCCAGCGGGTTCGGCCACCCATTTGTTTCATTTTGTGGACACCTGGTCTCTCACATCTCCATACTTGGCTCTCACCTTACTCTAGACATGTCAGACGACTATCCCAGACTACCGCGCAAGCATCGCGGTGAGGATGACCCCAAGATGATAGGTCTCTGGAAAGTGGGCAGAACGATCGGCAAGGGTAGCTCAGGTACGCCCGTGCACTCTTCCAACTCTCCCCCTCTTCCACACCCATCCACAGGTCGCGTCCGTATCGCGCGGCACACCAAGACGGGCCAATACGCCGCCGTCAAGATCGTCTCCAAACAACAACTCCTCAACAGCGCCAACATGACAACACGCCCCGCCGACACCCCAGAACACATGCTCCTCAGCATCGAGCGCGAGATCGTCATCATGAAGCTCATCGAACACCCCAACGTCATGCGTCTCTACGACGTCTGGGAGACCTCGTCCGAGCTCTATCTCATCCTCGAGTACGTCGAGGGCGGGGAACTGTTCGACTACCTCTGTACGCGGGGACGACTGGCCCCGCCCGAGGCGCTGGCGTGTTTTCAGCAGATCATCGCGGCGGTGGATTATTGCCATCGGTTCGGCGTCGCCCATCGGGACCTCAAACCGGAGAATTTGTTGATGGACCACGAGGGGAACATCAAAGTGGCGGACTTCGGGATGGCGGCGTGGCAGACGGGCGCGCGGGAGGGGTTGTTGCAGACGGCGTGCGGGAGTCCGCATTATGCCGCGCCCGAGGTGATCATGGGACGGGCCTACGACGGACGGGCGTCGGATATTTGGTCGTGCGGGGTGATTCTGTTTGCGTTGCTCGTGGGGCGTCTGCCGTTTGACGATGAAGACTTGGGGGCATTGTTGGATAAGGTGAAGAGTGGGCGGTACGAATTGCCGACGGGGATTGGATTGGACGCGAGGGACCTCATCGAGCGAATGTTGCAACGGGACGTGGCGAAACGGATTACGATGCCCGAGATTTTGGTGCATCCGTTCTTCGTGGAGAGCGAGCCGAAGGCAGTGAGTAGGGATATGCCTAACTTGGACACGCTCGCGAAACCCATCCGAGGGACGGAAGAGATCGACCAGGATATCTTTGCAAACTTGAGGACCCTTTGGCACGGGACGCCCGAGGAAGAGTTACTCGAGGCACTCAGAAGCGAGGCGCCGAATTGGCAAAAAGGGGTGTATCATTTATTGGTCCGATATCGGGACGTGCGCTTAGAGAATTATGATGAAGAAGAGGAAGCGATAACAAGAATGGGGAGTCGGAAGAAAAGCCGGAGAGCGTCGCCACCGCGGGACATCAATGGCAACCGGGGAATGGTGCGTACGACATCACAAACAACTGATCTTGGACGGTCGCCGTCGACCTTGCCTCCACGGGCTGCTCCACCTACACCTCGGCGCGCCGTGCGCAGGCATTTGACCGAGGAATTCGCGCAACTCGGTGCACCACAGATCGTGCTACACGAGCCGACGCCGCCTCGACGAGACCGTCATTCACCTTCACCCTCGGACCATTCGTCGTCCATGTCGCCACTCTCTCCGACTCTCTCGCCGATCACGATACCCGACGTCAAAGATGACAAGATGAAACTGTTCTTTAGACAAATCGTCGAACATCTGAATGCGATGGAGATACGTACGGGTATGGCGTCTGCACCTGCGTCACCACAATTGCAACCTCCGTCTTCACCAATTACGAGTTTGGAATTCGAGAGACGACAGCAACCAGTGTACGATCTCAATCGGTCTCCTCTGGTCCCCATCTATGGTAGCACCCTATCCAACGTTCGCCCAGAGTCCATCCAACAAGCGGGTCAGTTTGGTGAACTAGACAAGGAAAACAGGCCTTATAATGGCCCGAACACGACTGGAATCGTGAAGAAATCGTCGTTACGTAGCAATGACGCGAGTGCGCGAAGACAACCTCTGCGGGTGCAAATCGTGGAGCCCTCACCGCGAAACATGCAGAGGAAAAAGAGTATCGAAGTGTCGACGCCGACCGTGGCGATGTCCCCAGCGTGGTCGGACAGCTCGTTCACGCTACCCTCGACACCACGACGACGCTGGCTTGGGAACGTGTTCAAATTCAAACCAGCGAGCTATCAATTATTGTCTGCGCATGATGCATTCACGAGTCGAGAAGAGTGCAGGCGGCTGCTTGTCGGCATTGGCGTCAGAGTTATCCACACCCTCTCTGAAGGAAGTGGCGTTCTCAAGTGTCGGTTCGACGAGACAAGAGATCCTGAAGTGAGGAAAGCAGTAAGGTTTAGAGCAGAGGTGCGTGAAGTAACGGCACAGCAAGCGAGGGCAGGTTTCCAGGTCGCGTTGCAGTTGGTCCAAGAAAGAGGTGCATCGTCAAGTTTTCAAATAATATGTCAACGGTTGCGGAACGTCTGGGAGTTGGATTTCGTCCGGCCGCAGATGGGGATGCATAGTCCAATATTTAGTCCGGATCTAACGGAGGGAGGGAGGTTTTCGGAGATGATGGTGTATCCTGATTAGAATCCATCTGTCTTGTGTATGACAGTGTATCCGAAAAGATACCCAGGAAAGGGGCGCGCGCTGAAAAATGGCATTACAAAGGACCATCCATAGTAGTAATCGTGCTAGCAAAGCGTGACGATGGCTCGGATAGTATGTTGTCATCTCGATCGACACTCATCTGATCCTGATGTTGCGACGACATCCGATCTTCCCGTAGCGACTGGTGTCTGCCAGGCCTGGAGACAACCGCCACTTCAAGATTCGAACTAGAGATACGAATGAACCGAAGGATCTGGACATAAGCAGCCTCTTTCTGGTCCCATTGACGAAACAGCTCGACGGTAGGCTCGTGTGTGAGATCCGGGACCTCTTTAGAACCAGAAAGAGTCAGTCATGACCATCGCTGAAAAGATCGGCGAGATGTACCGAATCCAGTCCTGTACTCTTCCGTCTCTCGCAATTTGATTTCCTCCAGTTTCACTTCTTTCGTGCTCTTTGGCCTGCCTTTCCGCCGTGCTGCCCGTTCCTGCTCAAGCTCGTCGTCGTGTCGTGTCAGCCATACGTCCCTTACAACACCGTGGAGTTCTTTGAGTGTGAGAACGCCGGTTGGGGGCAAAGCATGATAGAAGAAACCATACACGTCAGCTACATCCAACGTCAAGCTTGTCAGCATCCAGAACCGAGACATGACCACACAACCCAAAACCGTTCATTCGGACGATAAAATACAGCGAACGAAGGAACATACCTTGGCCAGCGTGTTTTCTGGTCCGCTTGGTGGCTGCTTCTGCGAGTTTTGATTTTCGGAGGTGAGTACGGGAAAGTCTTGCGGCTTTTCGAGAGTCCGGGTGAAATATTTTCTCTTTCTTGGAGGTCGATTTGGTCGGTTTGGCCATTTTACGGTGATGGTGTCTATCAGATGGTGTTTCCTAATTCGGCGAACTCGAATGAGACGATCCTGCGGGTTCTCATGCCAGTGATACAGTTGTGAGTCATCACACATGAAAAGCGACGGGTCACTGAAAGCACGTCAAAGAGAAACGGTCACTGATGTGGTCGTTTGGTCTAGGTCGGGTTATGGAACTTTCCGCACGAGCGGACTTCTCGTTATGCGCAAGACGTGATTCTGACCAACAATAGATCCTTGATCAAACGCGTTTCGGTCACCATGTACGAATGCAAAGCTTACCACTCTCGTATAAGAACGGGCGATACCCCACACATAATTGGTATCAAGTTGTCCCCAGAGCTATGGCTAGCTCCCTTCAACGTCTGTACCTTTATCCTAGCCGACAGATGATTTGCTCAATCTCATTCTTATCATTAGCTTCCGTATCCTCTCCTACCATATTTTCTCCCATGGAGGTAGAGTCTGACCTGGCTACCGGGCACAACCGCCAGATCGACAACATGATCCTCGATATCGGCGATGTACTATTCACCTGGTCAGCAGGAACAGACACTTCCATCACCCCCACGACGCTATACAAGATCATGCACTCCGCTACTTGGTTTGAATACGAGAAAGGAAATCTCGCAGAAGATGAGACATACTATCTTGCTGCCGCAGAATTCTCTTTAGACGCCGCAGAAGTTGCTGCTGCGATCCATGCGGCGCGGGATACTCTTCGAAGCAACTCCTGCATGTTCGCGCTTCTACATGAACTCAAGCAGAGCAGTGACTTGCGGTTCTTTGCCATGTCCAACATCTCCGCACCAGACTGGGAGTGTCTTCATCGTATTGGCCGTCCAGAGGACTGGGCGCTTTTCGAGAGGGTCTTCACATCAGCTGCCATCCGTGAGCGGAAGCCTAACCTGGGATACTTTCACCATGTCCTGCAGTCGACCGGAATCAATCCCCGACGCACTGTATTCGTGGACGACAAGCTGGAGAATGTCGTGTCTGCACAATCTGTTGGACTCAAGGGCATCGTCTACAGTTCCTTTGACGAAGTCGCCCGTGAGCTAAGGACACTCGCCCGGAACCCAGTCGTCGACGGGGAACGATACCTACGCGAAAATGCTAGAGAAATGAAAGCAGTGACCAACACGGGGGTCATTCTAGAATATAATTTCTTCCAATTGCTGATGCGCTCGGTCACGGGCGATCCGACCCTCATGGATTATGCCAAGTATCCTCGCCTGAGCAATTTTTTCAAGTGTATGGTTTCATTTCTTTGTGAAACACGATCCCTGATCCTTTCCACTAGCGGTGCCAATGCTCACCACGAATTCTTATTCCCGCGACCTTGACACAACGTCCGTTGCATGTACAGTGTCTGGGCATTTTTCGCCGGAAGCGAAGAATGATATCATGAAGAAAATTCTGTTGTTTAGGAACAAGGATGGCCTTCCCTTGACATGCTTTGATGTCTCACGTCCCCGACTTGGTACGTGTCATTCACATGTGACAACACTCCCATTCAATTTAGATGGATATTCTAGATCCTATTGTCTGCATTAACGCCCTCACATTCTTCTGTTCCAATGGCCACGGGAGTGAGCTCAAAGAGGCATTTAATTGGGTGTACGAGGTGCTGAAGAACCGGGCCTACACGAATGGAACGTATTATTTCCGTGGTCCAGACCCTTTTTTTTTCTTCCTCTCTCGTCTCCTTTCCGTGTCCGTCTATGCGCGCCAAGAGATGGGATCTCTGTTCATCAGCCGTATCAGGGAGCAGTTTGGCACTGAAGGGGATGCCCTTGCGCTTGCAATGCGCATCCATTCCGCCGCCGCCGCCGACTTGTACGATAAACGGGATTACGACCGGCTGTTGCGGATGCAGGAAGTAGATGGGTCTTGGCCGACAGGACGGACCTTCAAGCACGGCGTCGGCACCGATATCTTGACGGGGAACACGGGACTGACGACGGCGTTGGCCGTGTCTGCCATACGGAGCTATAAGGAGGTGGAGCGTCGTTTACATTCCTTTGACTACTAGTTCACTTTGAAATCTTTGACTCCGAAAGTACAGACATCCTAGGATCGCTGTACAGTAAACCATATCATCCTTAAATTGTAACCTACAGTGACATGCGATGTACGAGCCTGATATGCCTACTTTTCTTGTTTTCAGACGGGCACGCCTTCTTATTGACTGTTTAGTCTCAGTGCAGCCAAGACCTCGTCCGATTGACCTCCGAGTTTGGCAGTAAAAATGGCACGGTGATAGACAGTCCCGCACGTTCGTGGGCAATATCACAATTGGAAAGAGTATCAATCGTGATTCATGATGTTCGAATTTTCCAGACGGCGTTAGTGTTTTGATGCACGCCATGTGAGTCCGACTGTCGGACCGTCTTTATCCACCGACAGCGGTCTGGGACGATCTCGAAGGAAACGTGCACTTACCAAGAAAGTCCCAGAGTTCCTGTCTATCCTCTGATAAGGCCGAGAATCCTTTCATTAAGTCTGGCGTCCGCGTCTGATATGCTATCATTCATAAATGGGCTTGTACGTATCCGTCGGAGTCGGGCACAGATTGCAGAACGAGACCCAGTAGAAATTCCAGCCAATTCGATAAATACAAAGTTACCGTTTGCATACAATAGGATAATGATATCTTCGCAGCGAACTTTTTGGAGAATGAACGAACTGCCTCGTTCTCGCATGGATGGATATGTGAAACACTCTACCTGCAGATGCAAATTCCACTGTCCAACCTCACAGCCGCGTTGCCGTGGCCCCGCGATGTGAGGTGGTTACGTGTATCACTTCAACATCATGACTCATGCACATGCCAGTCACGACCATCGCCGATTCAACTTACCGGGCCAACGGTGGTTAGTATCCTACAACTCATCCCTCGGACGGTATTGAAGAATGCAATCTTTTCATCATCATCACATCCATATTGACTGAAAACACCACCAATACGGAGTAGACCCAGTTTGACTCTAACCATAAGAAGGGCGAACGGCGAAGTCGCGCACTAGTTGAGTAAGACGGGCACGTTTCTTCCCAACCCACCGACGACACCGTGATCGAGTAATTTCTCAGTTTGGCCAAAACTACCAAGCTTTAAATCAGGTACCGAATAGTAGCCCACAGTACTTAAGCCGGGTCCAAGACACGAGAATGAACCCCACGACTTTTCTCCGCCCACTGCTGTACCTTCCCATCTATGCCTCTCTGGACCTTGGTAGACATCCACCCAACACGGGGTCGCATTTTCCGACGTCTTCTGGACATCTCTGAGGCTGGCTTTCTGTGGGAAGGCCTTCTCGATGGGACCACGGACAGCATTCACCACTTCGAATTGCGTCTCATCGACAGTTCTCGAGATGCACAACTCTTTTCTAATTCGAACATCACCCAGGCATGGTTGTCGACTAAAAGGCGTTACCCGCTTTCTGGTGCCGCTTTATACTGCGATAATGTTCCGCTTGAGGTTCACCTCGCGGAGATCGAAGCGGCCAGTGATCTTATCCCACGAGGGTCCACCCAAGCCCACTTTGTTGTCTACGAAGACGATCTTACTGTCCTTCGTCCAGGCGAAATTATCTTCGAACAGGTGGCTTGTCCGGAGGACGTGCAAAAGAGGGCACGTGCCTTATTACTTGGACCCCGGCAGCTCTCAGACCAGCTTTTAGTACGACTTTATGTCTTTCGCGAGACCGATTCCGAGAGATCGGATGTCCTGCACTTGGTGACATTGATGTCCCATTGTGTAATGGATGGGATGGCAAACAAGACATTCGTCCGATGTCTTTTGGATACGCTTGCGGGGGGTGCGGAGTCTGCACCCATACAGATTCCGTTGGAAGAGAGGCTAGCCACAACGATCCCTCCTTCGGACCTTGAACCTGCCCATGTGCGCTCGCTTAGTCTCGCGAAACGACGTTGGAGAAGGGCAGTCGGATATCTAATATTCCAATCGAGAATGAAGAGAAGTCAGGTATGTACATATCCATGTTCCCGTTAATAGCCGTAATGTCGACTGTTATTCTAGGGTGGGCATACACTTCCGTGTCGCTTCACAAACTCGACGACGCGCAACCCATCACAATCTGGCTTCATCTACACCTTGCTTACCCAGAAACAAAGCACCGTAATGCTCTCGAATTGCCGTTCGCACAACATCACATTCGGAGGCGCTTACTTTGTACTTGCACAAGTGGCCATGACCCGATTGCTCTACCGGCGGTACCTGCGCGGTGAATTTTCAGATGAAGAATGGGACTACCGAAAGAGGCAGCCACACATTACCCTCGGTCCGATGAACTTCCGTCCGTACCTGGACAAAGCGTGGCTTGAGGGTGGTGGTGCGGGTGAATTCATGAATTGCGCAAGCTGTTATCTTTACGAGCTTCCTTTCATGACACTGGGGGGACGTGACTCGCATTGTGCTCTATCGGATGACCCACCACCGTTCTCAGACCTCCTCACGTTTGACCGATTCTTACATCGTGTCGGGTTAGTGAAGAAACAAGCTGCGGCACTTTTCACTCATCCGCTGTTTTTCGAAATTGCAAGTGCTGCAAGGGACGTGGGTGTGGAGCGTTCGCGACTCATGGCTCTGGAGTGGAGGAAACGAGCCAGGGCACAAAATGGTACATTTCAGAGTGTGGAGCAGGACGAGGTGCTAGCGGTCCAGGACAGGCCGACCGTATTCGCTCACACGGGCTCTAGTCTTGGTAATGTGCGTATTATCGTCGTATATTATAATCCTTTGCTCAATGTCCTTATTCGTCTGACGAGCAGGTGGATCCTATTTTACCATCCGAATACCCACTACCTCCTTCCCACCCGCTCTCACCCTACTCTCACCTTCCACACCCAGCCAAAGCAGGCTATGTTGTCCCTCCTCCACCTTCGTCATTCGCTTTTGAAGCCGACGCGACTCCGAAATTTGTGCTCGAGGATTGGTCGACACGCCTCCGAAACCGTCCTGGAGGAGTTTATCTCGGCGCGTCGACCTGGCGTGGACGTTTGAAGATGTTCGCCCATTATGACGGCAATGTATACGGGGAAGAGGTGATAATGGAGTGGATGGAAGAACTCAAGGAAGCGGTATTATGGTACCTTGGTGGGACACATTTGCCGCGTGAGACTCGGGAGAATCGCTGTTTCGGTGATGATACAAGCTAAGCTTGATAGGGAGAAGAATATTTCAGAGCTCAGGTGTGATAGATGCGTAGTAATCGTTGAACTCGTTCTTTAGCAGTCGATTTCATTGTTAACCGCCACTATCGATACCTACAAACTAGACCCGTCGTTAGCGTTTTTCCATTTGAATTTGGGAGCTTCGGGAAAGATACCACACTGCTGATAATTTGATGAATGAGGCGGCGGAATCGAAAATGACCAGCAGTTAGCAATTATTCCAAGGTCACTCGGATGAGATCTTGGTTGCACTGAGATCGAACAAATAATAGGCAACTGTGTCTCTTTGAAGACGATAAAATTAGTAACAGGCGCTTCAGGCTTGTACATCACATGTTACTGTTATGTTACAATTTATTTATGTAAGGCTGATATGGCATACTGTACAGTAATCTTAGACGGATTTCAACCCACAGGAATGTGATCTTGAGAAGCACTCAACTTGAAGCTAGAGGAAGGGCAGGGGAGGAGTCACGGAAGTGAACTAGTAGTCAAAGGAATGTAAACGACGCTCCACCTCCTTATAGCCTCGTATGGCAGACACAGCCAACGCCGTCGTCAACCCCGTGTTCCCCATCAAGATATTGGCGCTGACACCATACTTGACGATCCATCCTGTCGGCCACGACCCGTCCGCTTCCTGCATCCTCACCAGCCGGTCGTAATCACGTTTATCGTATAAATCGACGGCGGCGGCGGCATGGATTCGCATCGCAAGGGCAAGGGCATCCCCTTCGGTGCC
>JBBPLQ010000539.1:0-19366 GCA_038089855.1 Royoungia palumana
ACCGACTCGCGATGTCCTACCACGACTGAGCTCGTCGCACAGAAACGAACGCGCTCACAGCTCGATGTGTCCGGTATGGCCCTCCGTTTACCTCTCTCTCGCTCACCCCTCAAAGACGCACGAAAGGTCCAGTACGGTCGGATTTACGACTAAATGCACCCAGAACTTCGAAACAATCTACCATAGATTGCGGGGGCACGGAAGTAGAGATGGAGTCCAGAGAACAGAAGTACGAGGGAGATGAATCAACGGACAGCTTGTTCTCTCCTGCCAGTAACAGTGGAAAAGGTTCGCGCGAGGATTCGCACCCAAACCAGACTCAGCAACCCATGTGGCCCACTAGCACGAAGAAGAGGCCGTCGTCTGACGCAGACGCGATACGGGCCGTCTCGAGTCCTGAGAGCGAGCGCCAGCCAAAACGCGCCAAAGCGGACGGGGTTCGAGCCTCGAGTCGCTCGCCGGAGCATTTAGAGTATCGTGAACCGCTACGCGATCCTGATATCGACACGCCTGCTCGATCTAGAGGTCATATACGCGCATCATCCACGAAACCCATGCCATCTCCCACCAAGGCACCATCCACAATTTTCTCTCCCGTGCACAGTTTTTACCTCTTGGTAGAGAGAATCAGGTCCGTGCAATAGATCTTACACTCATTCCATCTTCTCCACGGTGATCACAGAGAAAAACTGTAGCTGAAATCAGATGCGCCCCATCGATGCCATAGCCCGATGCAGATCGGATGGATACCGAAGTCGAGGACAACTCCACTTCTCTTCAATTTACGAATCCTACACGGTTCGCCAGTTTTCAATTGCACAGTCAACTTCGCCACTCTTCGTGACTCCACTATTCCTCGCTCCGGGATCCCTCTCGCGTCGCCACTTTCCCCACTTACACCACTTGCATCTTTGCCGACCACAGAACGTCCACTCGAAATGCAGGGTCTCCTTGCTAAAGCACGTCCCTCCTCCTTTTGTATAAGCGCAACCGTTGGATGCTCATGATCTTGTTGCGGCATAAACTATCACTGTTTCTGTACCTAAAGTGTACCTAAAAGAGGAACGCGAGGTTGCGGAAGCTCGTCAGTAATGTGGACGCCCGCAATAATACTTCCACTGGGTCCAGACTCGCTATCCCACCTATCACTGACATGACGGGCGCTCACGTGTCAATTCGATCCTCATCGGCAGCTTCCACTTCGCGTCCAGGTTCATCAGGTCTTTCTACTGATGCTGTCTCCCAAGATCCCAGTCTGGCACCAAATACAACATCCAATGACTTAGGCGACGCAGAAGAAATGTCGAAGAATGTTTCCATGGATCTCTCTTCAGCACCTGATTCACGGATGGATTTGAACGTAAACCGAACATCTCGTCCCAGCGTTATCGGGTCTTTGAAACCCAAGCGAGGACCTGCTGGACTCCAAGGCTCGAAACGCATGACACGGAGCGTGTCGATGAAAGAACACAGGGCGAAAGGGGAAGACTCCATCCACACGTCAGACGGTAAGAGGCCCATACATGGGTTACCCCGGTACTGACAGCGTTTCTTTACGTTAGATGCGATTGCCCCCTCAGAGACGCATCGTTCACTTGAAGTGGGGGGTATCCCCGCAACTTCGGCTATGGTCGGTTCTAAACCTCATCTACCGACAAGCGCCGCAAGCTCGAAATCTAGACTGCCACTGACCGCTCGAAGGCCGGCTTCCGTATCCAAACTACCGTGAGATCCCGACAAGTTGAAACAAAGTTTTCTCAATGTGTTTGTCAAACCAAAACCATCAACATTAGTCTCCGCCGTCGCTCTTCCGACATCCCCGTCAAAGCGCCGACCAACTACAGGTACTAAGTCCTCCCTCTTCTCGCTGGGTTCTAACGGTGGTACGACCGGGACATCTCGCGGGCCCTCGGGACGTTCCCTTGCAACGCTTTCGCACGCGCTTGACAAATTCGTCGTGCCCCCACCCAGCTGGCCAAACACAAGCATGGGCTTCGTCCGTGCCGACGGTGGAAGCGAGGAGAGCACGCCAGACACAAGGAAGGGGAAGGGGAAAGCCAAGGACGACGCATCGTTGCCGTCGACCTTTGCACGACCCACTGTGTCGTCGCTCAAACGCGCAGGTACCGTGTCGCAAGTTGGCTCGGCGGCTCTGGCGAAGAGGAGTCGGTTCGTCACTACGACTGGCGTGTTCGGAAGAGCGAGAGGGACGATCGGGATTTTTGGTAAGACAGGCAATCGGGCGAGCAAGAAGACGAATTTGCCGGTCGTGGAGGGTAGTCCCGTCAAAGGGTCGGCAAGGACGATAGACGATACGGATGCGGATGATAGTGGAGTTGGCGGTACCAAAGACGCTGGTGGAGTCGCAGACGACGAAGACGTATTCATGTCGCACAGTGCGCCGACAAACGGCGTCCAGGATGTGGAGATGTGCGACGCGTCAACCGAAGCGGCGGTCGGAGCACGAGGGACTCATAGGCCATCATTACTGGCCTCTACCAACCCAGGTCAAGGCGTCGAGATCGACTTGACAACGTCGCCGATCTCGGCGGATAAAGGGAAGCAGCGCGCGGCTCCTTCGACGCTAAATCCGGCATCCTCAGCGCTCCATGCGCTTTCACAGAGCTTGTCGTCTTTGCCGGAGATGCCTACCCCACCCAAACCGAGGGTACTCGGCACACGGACTGGATTGCGGAGTTCGACCGCAGCCACAGGCAAGGAAAGTCCGGCACACGATGGTTCCAGTAGCGTGGGTCCTGGTGGGAGCGGAGAGATCCACGGGAGTGGTGGTGCCGGCCCCAGTGGGACGGCCAACGTTTCAGCCGGGGTCAAGAAATCCTCGCTGAAAATTCTCAAGAGGTGTAATATCTTTGTGGACGTTCGGACGGAACAAGGAGACGACGCTGGCAGTTTATTCGTCGACATGTTGAAGGGTCTCGGTGCAAAGGTAAGGACCGTCTCAAGCCATCCCCGTGCAATGAGTGATCGAACGGGGCATTAGATTATGGGCCGTCTTGGATGGAGTTGCACCCATATCGTTTACAAGAACGGGCATCCAAACACGCTGGCACGGTATCGGTGCGTTCATTTCACTCGTCACTCGGGCAATTCAATAACACTGGTGACTTAGCGCGCTGGGTGACCCTAAACCTGTCGTCGTCGGCATCGCATGGGTAGTCGAATGTGTCGAAAAACGTGCGCGGTTGGACGAAGACAAATTCAAGATCGACGTGGACATGATCAACGTCGCCGGTGGTCGCCACAAGGCATGCCCTTTTATTTCTCATTCGTTTCCTGTGCTCACGCGCGCGTCCCTGAAGCGCCGCCGGTCGATGCTGCCTAAACATCTGATTCCGGCCTCTCCAGGCCCCGACGACGAAGCACCCAAGCACATGTCGTCCGAGATCGACGAGGACGAGGACGGTATGGATGGCTCGCCGTGTAAGTGGATCGTGCGCGGTGTGGCGTTGGTCTCATGACGTGATGTTGCAGCTCAAGATCCAGACCTAAGTATTCGATCGAGAGAGGACGACCTGCCGCCGCTCGAACGTGCGCGACTGAGAAGGAGCGTGTTGCCAGGCGGACAAACACGGCTCGTTCCTTGATGGTGGCTTGCTTTGACATTTGGAAGGGTGATGTTACGAGGGGGTAGTACTGTTTTTTGTAGCGTCGTGTTTATGGCGACTTTCTCGTACGATCGATCGAAAAGGGCCGTTGTCCTCGATTTGTATTCTTTCTTTTGGCTGGATGGAAATCAGGTTGCTCATTGTGTGCACCTTGATAACAATTCTAAAGTATACTGTATGTACGACGGACAGGCAAAACTTTGAATCCGGATAGACCAATCCATCATGACAGGCATCTCTCTCTGCTTGTACACCGGAGGTAAGTACAGCACAACCGGGCACAAAAATATGCGACACCAGAGCGGTGAAAGAATACGGGAAACAATGGGGCTACATAGCTGAGTACTGCAGCTGCAGAAGCGGAGAAAGTGTTATAAGCTAGATACATATTTTGTTTTCGGCACCTACTAGTTCAATCTAAGGCCAAATTGAGTATGCAAATGAGACCTCTAAGAGCGTTGGAATCTTCTATGTATTCTGTGGAAGATGGATTGCGGAACCACCTCACTCTCAACAGTGGGATATCCGAGTTGTCGGGTCCAAGGCCCAGGTCCCGGAGCTGACTCCTGCACACTGACTCCCATCCTATTCTTTCTGAGGCCATTTGAGTGATCACGATCACTGGTACTGCACTTCCTTCGCAGTATTCTGCATATACTCTGCGAAATTGCTGCCAATGGAATGCGAGATCGATTTTCTTGGCGTCTATACACCACATGAGGATCGGTGTAGCAAGCTTGGTCCGGTGTCTGATAGTTTCTCTCAGCTTACCCTCTTGTTGCCTTGCCCGTTGGCGTAGTTGATTCATGATTCTAGCCATGAATCCCCGTTCTTGATTCTCCACTGCTTCGTCAAGGCCCCGCGTGTCCCAAAGATTGCAATGCAGCCCGGCTTCCAGTTCAACAGGATAAGAAATTATTTGTTTGGTGCATGGAGTGAGACCGTTGGAAACCTCCGCTGCTGCTTCTGAAGTATCCGCAACGCGCCTGATCATGTTGATGATGGTGCTTTTACCGACCCCAGTCTGCCCAACAAAGAAGACATCGATTTCCACTCTCTATACACAGGGGTAAAGATGATGTTATCAGTCGACGAGAATGACTCACATGGTCGATGGGTGGATTTTCTACACGCGTAGCTAGTTTATTCGACAATGGGGCTCTACAAAGAGGGAATTCAATCAATTCTTAACGCTCAGGATATGCGGGAGTGTTGCTTTACCGATGGCGGCTTTGTAACGCGTCGTAGAAATTGTGTAGATACGTGACCCAACTAGGGTGACTGTTTGAGATAAGATTCAAAATTCTCTTGAGTGTCGCAATGTAGCGATTAATGTCAGTGAAGTCGGTAAGGTCGCCACGTGTGTCGAAGCGCTTGAGTAGTGCAACACTGAGGAAATGGAGATAAGGCACTCTGTCGGGGCTCTCACTCGGGACGAGCCCTAGAGCCTCGTCGTTTAGTGAGATGGAGCGGTCTACATCAGTGCGGTCCGTCGAATCGGCACATAAATCGAAACGCCTGATAAAGGCAATGCTAAGGGAATGGAGATAGGTCACTCTGTCAGAGTGCACACTCGGGATGAGTTGCAAAAGTTCCTCCATTATTGAAATGTAGCGGTCAAGGTCGGTGGGGTCACTGCGCAGATCAAAGCGCTTTGACAATGCAGTGCTGAGGGAATGAAGATAGGTCGCTTTGTCGGGGTGAGTGGTCGGGATAAGCTGCGAAATTTCCTCCAGTACCAAAATGTGGCGATCAAGGTCGGCGAGGTCACTGCGCAGATCAAAGCGTTTTAGCAATGCAGTGCTGAGGGAATGGAAATGGGTCGCTTTGTCGGGGTGAGTGGTCGGGATGAGCTGCGAAATTTCCTCCAGTACCGAAATGTGGCGATCAAGGTCGGCGAGGACACTACGCAGATCAAAGCGTTTTAGCAATGCAGTGCTGAGGGAATGGAGATGGGTTGCTTTGTCGGGGTGATTGATCGGGATGAGCTGCGAAATTTCCTCCAGTACCAAAATGTGGCGATCAAGGTCGGCGAGGTCACTGCGCAGATCAAAACGTTTTAGCAATGCGGCGCTGAGGGAATGGAGATTGGTTTCTTGATCGGGGTGAGTAGTCGGGGTGAGCTGCAAATTTTCCTCCAGTACCGAAATGTGGCGGTCAAGGTCGGCAAGGTCATTGCGCAGATCAAAGCGTTTTAGCAATGCAGCACTGAGGGAATGGAGATGAGTTGCTTTATCGGGGTGAGTGGTCGGGATGAGCTGTGAAAATTTCTCCAGTATAGAGATGTGGCGGTCAAGGTCGGTGAGGTCACTGCACAGATCAAAGCGTTTCAGCAGCGCAACACTGAGGGAATGGAGATAGGTCGCTTTCTCAGGGTGAGCATTTGGGATGAGTTGGGACGCTTCGTCACAGAGTTGGATGGACTGATTTAGATCGGTAGGGTCGGTACCATCAGTAATCTGTTCAAAGCGCTGCAGTAGTGCAACAGATAAGGTATGGAGATACGCAGCCCTCTCAACATGGCCTTCCGGTACAAGCGGCCCAACCTCAGCGAGGATCTCAATAGACTTGCTGAGATCGTTCACGTCGCGAGAGTCTCTGTGCTGCCCAAACCGTGTCAGCAATGCAGTGCCGAGACTGATCAAGAAAGTGGTTTTATCAGGATGTCGTGGCGGGATAAGACGTATGGCTTCTTCGTGAACCATGATTGATGCATCGATGTAGCCAAGGTCACTGTAGTTCTTGTTGTGTTGGGATCGTATCCGTGATGCAATCCCAAGATTGATCAGTCTGTGCGGCTTCTCAAAATACCCCTCTGGGCAGACACGAACGGCAACATCGAACTCCTCGAGTAGCTCGTCGAGGTCCTCGAAGTTGCTCGAGCGCGCAAGCCGATATCGTTTGTACGTCTGGAGGATGAGATTCGTCGCTTGTTCGGCGTGACTTTCTACTGGACATGAGTGTTTGATTTCATCCATTAACTCCTCGATTTTGAGGTCAGGTAACTCTTCGTAGCCCTGCCTCCCATACCGATACAAAAGGGCCTGGGCAAGACAAATCGATATCGCAAGTCTGTCTGGATGACTTGCAGGAAGTAACTGTAGCACTTCCCGGCAAGGTGAAATGACGGATGGATAGATGTCGGAGCGTACACCATCCAACATATAGCCGTTCAGCTGCGCCGTGGAAAAGCTGAGAACTGCAGCAGCATAGCAACGGTCCTCGCCAACAAGACCGTTGAGAACATCTTTGAAATGCTCTATAGCTTCGGCAATATCTCCCCGCTTGTAGTCCTGATAGTAGCGAGCGAGAGCTTCATGTCCCAATTTCGTCCTATTCGTTACTACAAGGCATTGATCCTCGCAAGACTAGTAACAGACATCGTCATCAGAGTTAATTGGTGACGGTTTCCATGACTCACTCGACGGAAACCACAAATCGAATGCGCTTTCAAATAATCGATCGGGCGTTCCCCAAGAGTTAGAAAGAGCTGAGAGGCAGGCGACCCAGGTTCTTCTGAACCGAATTCCACCACTGACGGCCTTGAGTAAAATGCACTATACGAAAACTGTGGACTCACTGTGGCAGGTAGCCTCCACCAAGTCTCGTACACCAATCTCAACAGTGTGGATAACCTCTTGACCACTCAGCATTGGATCAGACCCGAACGTAACACACAGTGATAATCGAATCTTCTCTGACGCATCAGGCCTTGAAATGATGAGCATGTTTGATCAGAGAAGTGGATGAGCATCTCACAGAGAGTGCTCTTCAATCCACTCAATAACTGAGCTATTAACCTGCACGATATTGGTGGTCGTTCTCCATTCCACACAATTCATCTGGATGTAAAACCCAAAAGGCATTCGCTTGAGGCCAGAGAATGCGTTTCCAACACGCAGAGCTAAAGGAAGGATCTCAGGCTCACGCAAAATTGCGCTATTCAAGTTCAATCACGCACACTTGATAACCGTTACTGTCAGCGGTGAAATATGTTTCGCAGGGGAAGGGTCGGGGCTTTCTAAAATGAGGAGATCTAAGCGATCTCAAAATAAGCGTACATACATTTTACTTCGCAGAGAAACGACACCTAAGAGGTGACGATTACGATGTCAGCACGGAATGACGATGCAGACCTCGAACACTTGCCACACCCATTCATTGACACCGCCTCTGGGTTTTGTAGCAAGTTTTCTACGATGCGGTCTACTTGTACTGACACTTCGCATGGTTCCTATAGTACTGGTATGAGTGTCCGAACGGATGAGATACATGATGTCAAACCTCGCCGAGCATGTGTGTCCACTCATTGTCATGTATGATGGCAACCTCAGCGGCAGGGATCTAATGCAAAATTTTCATTATCCCATCACGGGCTCACGTTTCCTGAGGCGAACCTTCTCCAGTAAGCGACGATTGATTTCGTTGGAAACATCGAAGGGCTGGCCAACTTTCGAGTTGAGCATGGCAAAGCACGAAAAAACCGCGGAATAGAACTGACGTGGATGAAATTTGGTTCTTGCAGAACCTCTACAGCTCCGAGTTTACTGCGGCGCAGGCAGTCCAGGAAAGCCCAAAGTATAGAAAGACAGGAACGATCTCGCTTCATAGAGTCGTCCTTTTTGGTGATTCGGAAGCCTCTGAGGAAGATGGTTTGATTGAGTCCACGTGTTTCGCTGTGTCCGCGAGGAAAAATAGTGGTATTGTCTGCTCTCCAAACATATTTCTCAGGGGGTAGTCGGTCATCCAGCGGAGTTGCTGTAATCTTTTCGGGAGGGTCATCGAAATATCCCAGAGACCACGAGCGAGCTTTATATAACCCAGTGACAAGTAAGACCGACTTAAATTGGGTCATCATACACCATTCGTGTCCATGTTTCTCGGCAACCCCGCGGAATGTCTTTAGTGTGCTATCTTGGAGGTATTCGAAACGAGCGCCGGATGGGAGGATGAGGATGGCCCCAGGAGAGCCTTTGGAGCGAAATACACGTGGTGCACTTAAGATAGCATGAGTGCTTCTGCTGTGCGATTCAGCTGAACGTGGCACGATACCTCAGATTGTCGCAGTGATCCTCAGTAATACATGAAGATTTGATGACCATGGGAGAGGGGATTGCGTCTGGATCAATTTCTATGTCTGATGTCTCATTAAGTTCGATGTTTTGAAAATTGCTGGCGATACGCGAGTTGACTTTGGCGTCGGGGGTGCAGCATATATTGCAACAAACGTAGAATGTACCGTCGGGTTGGACATAACCAACATCACCAATTTTGAGTCCCCCTATTTGGTAACTCTCCCCCAAGGTCGAGCTTGGTTTTGGCGATAGCAAGGGGTAGCCGTACCGGTCCCTGCAGTGGCGAAGACTCTCCACGTATAGGCACTGTGGGGAGCGGCGGGGGGGTGCATCTGCTTTCATTGGCGCGCTCACCGGCGAAGATGATGAGTCGGGTTTGACAGAATGACACTGGCAAGAATTTGAAGGCAGGCAAGGAGTAGTACTAGTGGCACGCGGGGTCAGCGTTTCGACGATGGGACTGACGTAACTCCACTGTTACTACTTCAGCGTTCACGTTCCGACAGCCTCGTGTTTTGCTGCTTAGGACCTGTCCACTTCAAAGTTGCAATCGCACCTTGTCTGAGATCTGACCTGAAGTTCGACCAATCCATCGTTCCTACTTCTAGTCCGTGCTTGAAACGGATCGACCCCTCCATCATAGCGTTCTGGTAGCCCTGCCCTGGTGCTCTACTAGAAACTCTACGAACGTCGGTCACACAGCACTCGATTGTCATATCACTCAGTTGTATTCATCAAACGCAACATGGCGGTAAGCTCGTTCCGAGTCGGTTGTATTATGACTTCACGTGATTTTTTTTGCATCACCTGTTAGTGGAAACCTGGTATTGTCGAGGCCACAGTCGATCAACGTGCATTAGTCGACAAGGTGCTTGCTCGTTATGCAGGCCAGTTTGACTGTAGGATCACCCCGTTCCTCCTTGCCGACCATCCTTTACTCAATAATCGTCCTGTGTCGGCAGTATTCAGAGAACTCCTTCAAAACTCTGATGATGCCAGCTCGTCCACTGTCGAGATTCATTTTGAGACTTCCGCGTATCGGGATTCCGGAGAAGAAAGGCAAGACGATTTAATCCACTTGGAATCGGTCAGTGTTCGTGCCTGGCTCACATTCGGGCTTTGACCTGGTGTCCTCCCTTGGAAGGTTTCTCACTGGACGATCAAAAACAATGGGGATAAATTCAATGACAAAGACTGGGAGCGACTAACAACGATCGGTGTGACAATTCTACTCTATTAACACTTCCGGTTTTCCGATATCGAGTTTTCGTTATCAGCTTTGGGAAACCCTGACCCACGTAAGATTGGCGCATTCGGTGTCGGTTCGTTGAAAAAGGTTTCTTGCGTTGACGACATCTGAAACGTTCAGTAGGTTTCTACGTTGTGTTTTCCAAGACAGACAACCCGTTTATACATTCCGGAGGTGAGGTATTCACTTACTCACGGTGGCGTTCGGACATAATTGCGCCCCACAGAGAAAGCAATGAGATTCTTCTGGAGTGGTAGCCAGGTATAGATATCGTTAATATCCGAACGAGGTTGTCTCTTAACGTAGCTTCAGCTATCTGCTGAACGTTCGACCGCAACAGATGACTCATGGACAGCGTTTGAACTACCTCTCCGAGAACCTGCGAACGTCCCACCGTTACTGGAACTCATGCGATTTCTTGCGACCTCAATCACTTTCATGGTCAATTTACAGGTCGTCCAAGTATCCTACAACAGCCATGTGATTGGCCGCATCAAGAAATCAACCTCTGCCCTTCAATCGATCCCTACGGTTTCGCGGCTCGAGGAGGGCGTCATGACAATTCGGGGAATCCAACAGCATTGTGCGTATTGGCAGTCTCTGTGTTGTGTGCGGGGTGATTAGCTCATTTCGAACTGATTAGCGATTGTGATTCATGCTGAAACGAACGCTATAGTATACACTACCATTGATACTAAAAACGTACCAACGACAACGGGCCTCGAGTCCTACGATAAGCGGAAACCCCGGGATTATACTCATGCATACAACTCGACAACAAATCTAACGGCCTTTGTCGCAGATGTGAACGCAGATGTGCCTAGGGTACTTTGGAACGAATTAGACCGGTCCATGAAGAAACGCCCTCCCACAGATCTCCAATATAGCTTGATTTATGTAGGTTTTTGTAGGGTTTTCGGACCTAAGGGAGCTTACGCTTTGTTCATGTCAAGGACGCCGCCGACGAGTACGAGCGGATCGGCCTAAATGAACATTCCCCTCACAAAGACGAATCAGTTTTTAAAGGGTTTCATACCGGCCACGATAGGTAGGTCTATTCTAAAGAAGATGACTGGATCTGACCCCATGAATTCTCAGACAGTCCTTGATTTTTATTGTTGGTCTTTATCCTTGTCAGCGAAATTTGTTTATCACTTTATTAGGGTCACGCCACAGCACAGAGCACGGGGATTGGGGGTCACATGATGTCGCGCTTCATGCCCACTGTCGAACGTGAGCTGATAGATCTAAGGTAAGTTCGTTCTCTTTGAAATTCTTGAAGCTGACATTTTGTGCCGTCAGCGATGGTGCTGCTTCTAGTGAGTGATTCCGATCTTCTGATATGAGTGATCCTGACGGGCTGACATCGTTCTAGAATGGAATCGTGAGTTACTCCACGTTGGAGGGTTGTTATGTCGTGCCATATATGAGTGGGAGCTCTCAGACATCCAACGATCATGGTCCCGGGATGGTACTCCTACGGTGGCATCACCACGAGATCAGTTGCATGAGCGCTTTTTGAATATTCTTCAGTTTTTCACTTATCGGCCTTCCACACCCTCCGACGAAGTATCTCATCTCTTGAAAGCCTCGTTCTGTCGAGGTTCCTCCGAGCCTCTACGATTGCTTTCGTCCTGTGGTGTTCATCCTTCGTCTGGTGTCAAAGCATATGACCAGGATTTGGCAGCGTTCGTCAAGTATATCCCAATGCTGTCAGAATCTGTTACTGTTACTGGTGCGCATATCATCGATGCACTCTCCAGCCAACATAGGGTTCTCCACCTTACTCGTACCGAGGTGTTCGAATACCTACGAAAACACGATCTCACATCGGAGGAGATGGTTTCCTGTTTGCGGTGGTGGGTGAAGTTGGATGACAGTGACCAAACCTCTACTAGCAATGCCATTTTACTGGACTCTGCTACTCTCCAACGTTCAAACGGAAGCAAGCTCCAGCTGTCTTGTGTACGATATTTCATTGACCCTCAGGGACCCTGGGCCCATACCAAACTCGATGGACCACTTCCAGATACCCTCATCCCCCGTGACATCAGTCAATCTTTCACTCGCAGTATGCTTGAGAAACTTGGGTGGAAGGAATTTACGATCATTCCCTGGCTAGAACACCTTCTAGATCCGACCACCGCGTCCGCAAATCCAGGGCATGACCTCACCGAATCAAGGGATTGGGCGGAGCGTGTACTGGATATCATTGCAGGAGTGTGGTCTTCATCGTCGGACAAGGTGCACCGTGACGTGAAGTCCATGCTCCAATCAAAGCGCTGTATTCCAACTGTCAAATCTTTGTCTCCACCAGCTAGCGCGTACCTCCCAGACGCAAATAACCCCTTATCCGACAATTTTTACTTACCGGTCGTCCAATTCAACAAGGCACCGATCGATGAAAAAATGAGAAAATTTCTCTCGTCTATCGGGGTTCAAACACATGTTCCACTCAACTTACTCTTGGAAAGGTAGCTCCCAACATACTAGTATTCTTCTATTTGCTCATCACATCCTGGACACTCAGACAGCTGGACGCTGGGATATGGGGTGTTTATGAATTCATTCATTATCTTATCCAATCCCCCAGTCAGTATTTCCTGGAGTTGAAGGAAAGTGCGGTATTTCCAAGCAAAGGAATCGAGAAAAGCAGTAGCCAGCACCGTTATCGTGCAGACGAACTTTACCCGCCCATCGAGGAATTCCGAAAACTCGGGTTACGAGTGATCAATTGGGATCAGCCACAGCTCGAATGGGTGGATGAGTCACGCGAAGGCAAGAACACTATTGATTGCTCGTAGGATCGGCTCATACCCTTGCCTTGCAGCAGAATTCATGTACCGTCTGGGCTTGCGTCGCTTTCCAACTCTTCAGACAACCATAGAACTTTGTTTGTCTCAGAGTGAAGTGGGGGAGACTGCGTTCGAGTATCTTTGCGTCAATCTTGACTCACAGTACTCAGATTTCGACATGAATGACTTTCGAGAACAAGCGTTCATCCCCGGGGAGGTCGAGGGTGTGGATAAGCCATCTCTAAGGAAACCGAGAGAGGTGGGATAACGGCTACTCACGAAGTAATCCGACTAATGCATGCTGTAGGTATTCTTGGATGCTGAATGGAAAAATCTTGGCTTTGCAGTGGTGCCGGACCGTTATCGTGATGTACCTCTCGGTCGCTTTGGTGTGCAAAAGAATCCGTCCTCACCAATGCTAATCGGCAAGTTACCGCCCAAGAAAGAAAGCGCATTCAAATGGTTAGAGGCATTGTCTAAGCATATTTCCAGTCCGTGATCTCCCCTATTTCTCTCTCATTTCTGAGCCACCTGTATCCCAGACTTCACCCCGTCAGAGCTTAAGGAGCTCTCTGTGCTAGAGATAGTACCGACTGGTTCCCTAGGAAAGCAGAAACTGCGACCTCCAAAGAAATGCTATCTTGGAAAACCTTCTAACTACGGGTTCTACCCATCAATATTCGATTTCGTAGAGTTTGATCCTGGCGTGACCCATCTTCTGCAGACTTGCGGAGCAAAAGATGGACCATCCATAACTGACATCGTCGATGCTTTAATCGCTGACCCACAACGATTTTACGCTCACGCGGGAAAGGACCGGTATGAACACATCTCTCGTGGACATCTTACCTTTGCTTACTCGTCTCATGCGAAGCTTCTTGACGGAACTATGCCAGCTCGCCCACCACCACAAAAGCTTTCCCCCCGACACCATGCACAAGCTATGTTGCAAACCCACCCTGCTTGGAAAGAAGCGCGAGAGGGACGACGGCCAAGGACAATGGACATACAAATATGAGTTGCAGAAGCCGGAAGACATCATCATTGTAGATGACGATAACGACTATCAACTATTCGGTGACTGCATCTTCGTGGCTCCGCGGGATGACGAACTCCTCCAGGGTGTGTATCTATATCAGTACTTGGCTGATTTATCTGACGGGGCTGACAAGGCTTCTATGAATCCCTCGGATGTGAACAATTGAGTAAATTGGTGCATGCGCACAGGAAGCGCGAAGATCTCGAGGAGGCTCCGGATCCGCCAACTTGGACCCGGATAGAAGTCCGAGAGTTGATTCAGCGAAGGCTTCCATTGTTCCTTCAAAAGTGTACTCATGCAACGCCGAAAAATATCGATTGGCTGCGCGACTTCAGCATCAAGGTCTGGAAAACCCTCGTGGCCCCCAAAGTCTTCCGTCTCAGGAAACACGAGCCCATCACTCGACAGCAGGACGTGTGGGCCACCATGGAGCATAGTGAATCCGGACAAGTCGAATTGTGGTTGTCTGCCCGTGCACCGAGAGACATGTACCAGTGAGTTCTCGTCCTTATAGCGACTTTTTCGCTCGCATCTGACGAGGTAAAAGGCTTGCAACATGTCTTTGTCGGTTGTTGTTTCAGACGGCGAAAGATAAGGACACATTCTTCCTGGAAAGTATTCTTTCCGCGGACCCAGAGGTATTAGAAGGACGAGGTTTCATCGGTCAGTCATCCGCCTCAAGTTCGCCTTCGTACTCTCAATTTGTTACCAGTCCAACCCGCTGCTCAGCAGGTCGACAAGGGGAAAATACGGCATCCTGCACTTGAAGTAAACCCGATCGACCCATCAGAAGGTGGTGGGATCATTCCAAGAATCCTACGTTACTCTCACGCTATTGGAGGCTCTGTATCGGGAGTGGTACGCGAAGGAGTGACGATGTACTGTAAGCCTAGGTGAGGTCGTCTATGACCCAAACCTCGCGTCATTTACTCCCTTGTAGGAATTCGACTCAAACGATAACTCGGGACGATATTCGTGGGTCGCGACGATGATCGTTCGACGTCTGCTCATGTGTCACAGGTGCCATGATAACGGCAGCAGTCGCAGCGTCCAATGCCGGAAATGGGAAGTCGCTCGATGGCAGCGCGACGACTCGGTTCCAAAGCAACTATTGCGAGATTGAACGACCAGGGGAAGATTTGAAGCTCTGTAGTAAGTTTAGTGCATGCGGCCCATGTTCTTGCTTCTCACGGAGGTCCCCAGGACGACTGGCAGGCATAGAAATCCATTTACCCCAAGGTGATCGTGTCGTACATTGGTAGTATATGCCAGTAAACACTGATCAATCGACCGGATAGGTGGATACCGCATGGACCTGGCTAGACACGAGTCTCTAGGTCGTTTCATACAAATCATCGTTCCCGTTGCTCAAGTATATGGACTTTCCAACGAGTCGTTGCGCGTTTTCAGTGACAATGCTCCCGGGCGTATTGCGTTCAACCGAGACGGACGTCTGTATGTTAGCCTACTGCACTTTGAGAAATGGCGTAAGTGCGACCCCGACCTATGCGAACCTCCGTGACGTGAATCACGCCCGACAGATGATCAAGCCGTTGCAAATGGCGACCGTCGGCAATGTCAGCTCTCATGGTCTGTTTGCGCCAATTTTGTAGTATGAAGCCCGAGTGATTTTTCCCGCTGACGAATTGACACTAGGTTCCTGACGCTCGCACACGAGATCGCCCATAACATCAACCGATCCCACAATGCAGAACACGAGTTTTGGTTCTCAGAGATCTGCGAGGCCTATTTTATCACGTTTGCGCAGGATGTACTGTTAAGCGGCCATTGATATCTGGCCTGTTGTCCATGATCCGAAGCAGCTTTGGAACCACTAGCTGATATCAGTCATAATCAATTCCATCGGTGTTTCAGCCCGAGGCAGACGTCGATTCCTCACGAATCCTCAGGGTTTGCTCGATACCCAGACGAGGTCAATAACCATGTATTTGAGTAAACAGTACTATAGATGTGTGTAATGTGTTCGATGCGTCAAATGCTGAATGGTATCCGAGTTCGATGTGGATGAGTTCTGCATTGGGGACCAAGTGGCAAGGGTCATCCTCGGTCACATAGAACTAATACCTAGTACACAGAAGGATAACCTGTTGAACATCATCAACAGACAGCGTCGTACGCGATGGGCGACATCAGAGAGGCTACGAGGTGAGCCAGGTCATCAATGATCATCAGAGCACCGAAAGCAAGAGGCTGAGGTTGGAAGAAAGTGACTCACTCGGTGGTGACCCAGAGACGCATAAGCATGATTACGACATCCGAATTGGAGCGCAGTCACGGTGCAGCGAACAAGTTTGTCGCAACATGACGAGTGCGTGCGTCGTTTGAAAACTTGATGTTGCATTCTTTGGTCGCCGTTTTGCTACTTTTTGCTACTCCTTTCTACTTCTCCTGGTTTTCAGGCAAAATCGCAGGGTTTTTTGGATGGGCTCGAACGTTAATCGCTGAGGGTGAGACATCCCATTCGCCCTAGCCTGTGTCCGACCGCATTGCTAACCGCAACTGTATTGTACAGTAGGTGCTCGGTGACTCGCAGATAACGTCTCGAGCTGGTGGCTGACTACTGCGAAGGGACAATACTCTAGAGACAGTAAGGACTCGTCAAGCTTCATAGTTCTGCTATCGACTTATTCAAAGCATCAGGAAATACTTTCAAACTATCTCAAATCGATTCCCGAGGGCCCATATCATATCTGGCATTACTTCCTGGTGGGGACCGCATAACAGGGGCTTTCAAAGGCGACTCTAGACTCTACATGTGGAGAGTGACCGGGACCGATGAAATCACTGTTGAACCAGCGCTGGACCATCATGCCGCTGTGACCGCTATCGTTGCTTCCAGGGACGGAAAGTGGATCGTAAGTGGGGGGGAAGATGGGACGGTGGTATTCTGGGACGTGGAGAAACCGCAAGAGGGCAAGCCAGTCGACTCGGGAGGACATACAAAAGAGATCGCGGCCTTGGATATAACTTCAGACTCGTCACGCGTCGCAAGTGGGTCGGATGATGGGCTAGTAATAGTCTGGTGCGTGAAGGAAAGGCAGCGTCTTCTAGGGCCACTAGTACACCAGAATTCGTCTAGAGTGCCCATATCGTCGGTCAAGTTTTCTCCCAGAGGTGGCCGCCTCGCGGTTGGCTACTTTCACGCTGGCCAGGATGACTGTTCCATTCGGATTTGGAACGCTCGTTCAGGAGACCATCTAGTGTCTTTTCGGGCTGAACATCAACCGACATGGTCCCTCGCTTGGTCCCCCTGCGGTCATCATCTTTTCACTGGAGGTTCCAGAGGCTTAGTTGGAGTTTTCGACATCTCTACCCAACGTTTTTCACGTGGAGCAAACACTCAGCCAACCCCGATCACTTTGCTCTGCGTATCCAACGATGGTCGACACCTCATCTCTGCATCGTCCGAGGGGTCCACCATCGACGTTTGGGATATACAGAGCATCCCTACATGCAATCTCCTTCATTCGTTACGCCGTAGCGATGTATCCCTCTCAGCTGTCTCTCCAGACAATGATTACTTAATCAACGGTGGAGAGGACTTCTTGTTTTCTGTCCGCAGCGTGTCTGCTGTTGTCAATTCATCTGGTCGTGTCCACGTATGTAAGCCACACTTTTCCTTCGTGAGCTTGTCATTCTTATCTCTCCCTCTACTATCTTTCTCGCAACGTAGCAACTACTCAACTCCTTCAGGTCATTCTTTTCGTTAATCGGGCGTCCAGCACAACTCATAGATCGAGTGCTCAATGGAATGAAAGAACTCAGGACAACGTTATCGGAAGGGACTACGGATCAGCATGACTCAGAGTTCAAAGCAACCGAGGATAGTGGCAAAAATGGGGTAAGTCCATCAGCTCCTCACGTTGTTCTTCTGAACTTGAGATTCTCTCTATAGGAGGCAGATATTCGTCTCTCGTTACTGTCTTGTATCACGGACGGCGTTGCACTGCGTCAGCAGACAAGACTCTGGGAGGCAACGACTAAATTCGAGCACTATGTCAAGAACTCTGTTGAATGGGACAAGGTACGTCAATTTGTCTCCGGACCTCGTCTACAGAGCTAGACCTATTACCTATCTAGTCCTTGGTTGAATATTGTGCTCAAGAGTATAAAGCTGATGTTCATGAGGCATCGCCAGCTGATCCATTGTTAAAGGTAAGTGTTCTTTGGAACCTTGCAAACTGAGGTATGACGATTTCAAACTGTACAGGTGCAGAACCGTCTGATTTCTGCGGGACATTGCATAGCTCGGGGCGTCTATCGTGAAGCGCTGGATCGTTTGGAGCCTGTTTATAACCTTGATATATGTTACCAAGTCTCGCAACTGGGGGGTGGCTGCATTGTGGGTTACACCGTGCCACAACTAGACATCCCTTGACGTTCGTTGAAAGATGTTTCAATGGGACGTTGAAGGCTTGATCCTTGCGGTTCATTCGCTCAGATATCAGACCTTGTTTGCTTTGGATCTCTCACCAACGGTCAAGGACAATCATTTCGCAAAGGGAGTCGACCTCCGTGAAGAGATAGAGGCGATAAGGGAGCAACTTAGCTTGCTTAGCGGTAAGTGTGCTTCCCGCGACTGCTACCGGAGTGACAACGTCGTTGATTTCAGAGATGTTCGGGGATCGAATGATGTGTCGCAGGGCATCCGGAGCATGTAAGAAGGCAGTTGACTGGTACACCGAAGCACTGGTCCTTGCTGGTTGTTCTTTAGGTAGGTGTGGTTGTACTCAACTCGTGGGGGAAAGTGGACTTACTCATAGAGAAAGGTAATTTACCACCCGAGACATCCGATAGTGAGGACGTGGAAGCCGATGTGACGAATGAGCCGACAGAGGATCGGTTAGCTGCGTTCTCCCAGTGTCGTCCGCAGGTTTCCCGTCTTCTGCTGAAGCGTAGTATGGGAGAAGTGGCAATCAGAAGATATCATGATGCCTTAAGAGATGCAGAAGAAGTACGGTCCACCATGCTCACCTGCCGCAGCAAAATGTTGAACAATTCTTAGGTAATCCAGAGGGACCCGGCATGCCCTTGGGGACACGAAAGAAAGTACACCGCCCTGGAGGGCTTGGAGGAACATGAACAGGCGGTCAACTCGTTGAAGGAGCTTTTTTCAGACAGGATGGCGTTCGACGGTTCAGATGCTTTTCGTAAGTTTTTGTGATTCTCTTTTTGTGAAATACAGGCACTGATTACAAGGTAGCTTTACGAGACCAATATGCTCCACCCTCTCGCACGATTGAAATAGTCGAGGAACAAATCAATGCGTTTTTCGAAGTATCTCCATTCGTACTTATCGACGTCCAAGATGGTAGTCTCTGCGATGGGACGAAGCGAAGACGCTTATTCAAAAGCGATCCGTCCTATTATCGGCTAATCACATCGCTGTCCAAAGTGCGAGATGAAAAGCAAGCCGAAAAGCGGGCGAAAGAAGCGGTACAAGACTATTTCTCCTACGTTATGTTTTCACACACATGGGAAGGGGACGACGAACCGTCTTTCGACCTTGTCTCCGAAATTTCGGTGGATAAACTACCTCTGTCGTCTCAAAACGAAAAGTT
>JBBPLQ010000540.1:0-19349 GCA_038089855.1 Royoungia palumana
CACTAGAAAGGAAGGTGGTACGATACTCAGTATCTAATTGTCATTGGATGATAAGTAAAATGAATGATGTCATAGATAAGGCACTGCCTTGGAATGGAAGAGAAGTTAAGAAGCATATTGGATCATACCCGATTGGTGGAATATATATAGGGCTGTGTAAATGTGGCAGCCAATAGGAATAGTTTCCGAGCATAGGTTTGGCATGAGGCATAGGAAGTCTAGAGCAAGTCTGGATAATAGACTGGAACGACATAGCGTTCTTGCGGGTGGTAGACTTGTTGATAAGATAAAGATGGATTGGATGGCATAAAGACAGGGGTTGAAGATAGGGGTTTAGGAGCGTTCGTAACATGTTGTACCTCCAGTGAGTCCCCTGCAGTATTTTCATTTGGTCTCATGCTCATCTAATTGCTCAGGCACCCTTTATGAGACCCACTTTGACACAGCCCACTTTGAGTAGGCAGCCCCCTCTCCACAAGTCATGGTTCATTGTTGCCCAGGGGAGTTTCAACTCTAGGAGATCAACCAGACCAAATGGGAGGTCTGTTACTGTACGAACGCTCTTTCTTTTTGCTTTTCTTCACTTATTTTGGACTTAACTGATTAGATATCAGCGATCTATGATATGGAACTTCCACGGATCTAACAGATCCTTTCTTTTCTTCCGATCAATCTTCCATTTCTATCGTGGTTAGAGCTTCTCACTACATGCAATGTGGTACGCTTCCTTTTCATTACTGCTTGCTTCCCTTCCATTTCACCACAGCCCTTGCTTCATTGTACTACCATACTTATCAGCCAATAGTGTTTCTCCCTCACGCTTACATACACTTGGTCTGTGCACTAATGGCTGTGTCCTTAGATAGTATATATACAACCATAGTTACTCAATATAACTCCAGTCTTGAAATTAGTGATCCTACCTCTTCTACCTTGCCCGAGAAAGCTCTTAGCTTCTTGTGTCATCTTCCTTCCAAGACTGCAAAATCCCGCCTCACAAGTTTCCTCTTCATCATCTCCTCATCCAACCCTCACGTTTCACACGCCGGTTTCAAGGTCAATGTCAATCCGGTCACCCTAAGAGAGTTCGAGGACATTTTGCTGTTGATGAAGCTGCCACTTTGACACAGCCCACTTCATCCAGGGGAGTTTCAACTCCAGGAGATTGACCAGACCAAATGGGAGGCCAGCGTCAATCTGGACATCCTAAGGGAGTTCAAGGACATTTTGCCATTGATGAAGCTGCCACTTTGACACCGCCCACTTCGAGTAGGCAACCCCCCCCCCCTCTGCGAGTCATGGTCCATTGTCGCCTAGGGGAGTTTCAATTCCAGGAGATTAACCAGATTGAATGGGAGGTCAACGTCGATCCGGTCACCCTAAGGGAGTTCAAGGACATTCTGCCATCGATGAAATTTGCCCCCGCGTACCAGATTGCTCATCATTACCAGGTCTTAAACTACTTGTAGTGATTGTCCAATATGCTTAGAGTACTTTGAATGCTTGTAATCATTATATGATACACTTGGGATACTTGGAGCACTTGTAATTATGATGGAATTACAAACCACATTTGCTTGCACCACTTGGGCCACTTATGCCACTTGATTACTTCACAAGAATGGATAAGTGTCCTCAAGTGTGACCAAGTAATTTGTAGATTTGCTGATGAGGGTGCACAAATGGAGGACAACAATACTTAATAATAATAAAAACTCAAGGTCAGAGTTCATGTTCCAGTTTCTTGATAATGGGGGATATAAAACAGTCTTGTGTCCATGTACAGTATGACCTAGGCAGGTGAAACGCCATCATGATAATGAGCACACCAAGGATCAAGAACGAGAGGAAAGTAGCTCTGTGACAAGATTGGCATAAATCAACGACGTAGAAGAACATGCCATAAACATAAGAACCATTAAAACCCATTGTTTACATGCTTTTGACAAGTTGGGTTTTGCTTCACTGGAGGAGTCACATTGCCCTGTTGTGTCGTTTTCTTCACTTTCTTGGAAGGAGCTTCACCACCCAGGCTGTCTTGGACAGCATTGGTGTTGTTATCAGTCTCTTGGGAAACGACTAGTTTAATCCTTGCTGGCACCTTCAACCGGAATCTGAGTGGTGACTGCCTTATTCAAGGTGTGTGTGAGAAACCACCACTGTTGCTGGTGCTCATGTCCCATTATAGGGTTCTAAGAGAACATCAGTGTGTGTTAGGGATCAGTGGAACAAACCACAAGGGCCTGCCTAAGGATGAGAGGAGGAGGGGGAGTGGGACAAGTTACATGGACAGCGCCTAGGAAATGAAACAACCTCGAAAGTTGAGACTGTTAAAGTGGAAAGATTTGTAAGAGTGAAGTCTGACTGTGTATGTGTTACAAACACGTCAATTAACTCCTATGTTTTCAACTTAGAGCAACACTTCACTCAAACACATGTCTTCAATCCAGACCATCATACCTCATGATGCACCTCATGTCAAACCTATACTTGGATCATAATCCTATTGGCTGCCACACTTGCATAGCCAAGTACAGCCCTATGGAACATTCTATGACATTCTCACCAATAGCATTTCTCCCTCTTACCTATGACATCACACGCTTACTGATGCTGTGCATCGTTCCACTTTCACTAGCCAATCACATTCATTCACTTATGGAATTCTCTAGAATAACACAAATATGTACAAACATGTAACAGTAGTACATAAACCCAATATCAACACCAGAGAACTTTACTGGAGTTCTCCAATGTTGGATTTGATATATATACCACATACATGATGTTTGTGTCTATTTGTATTGTTCTAGAGAATTCCATGATGTACTGTAAGTGTAAACGATTGGTTAATGCATATGGTGCCATCAAGGCTGTGTATAAGTATTTTTATGATTGGTGTTACAACAACCCCAGGTAGGGACTGGCATTAACTCAGTGGCTCAAGGGTTCTGACATTCTGAGATAGGGGTTCCAGGGGTTCCGAAAATAGGGGCTCTTGCTGGATGGCAGAAGTTGATGGTTCAAAGGTAGAATACCCTTGTTAGAGGGGTTTCAAGAGTTCAAGGGATCCCTAGCATGTTGTAGGGGTTCAAAGGGTTCTAGAGGAGGCTCTCCAAAGAAGGGGGAGAGTTCAGAGGGTGACAGTGGTTGAGCACAGTAAATTGAGTAGAACTAAGCTGGGGAATACAGGCGTGTATCCTACAGCTTATATAGGGTACAAGAGAGGCTGAGTTAGGTCAGTGGAGCGGGGCACCCTCTGGAGGGTTATGGAACAAAAAAAGGATGAGGAAGGAAGAGATGATTCCGAAGGGAACAGGATGGGGTTCCTAAGAATGACATAGAAGGAATGAGGGAACACTGTGACACAAGAAAGGTAAAAGGGAGGAGGGGGAAGACTGTGGACGACCAAGATCTTTGGCTGTGGTGCAGTAGGTATACTGCGGATCTGGGACTACATGTTCCGACTTTGGGTTTCCTAAAAAGGAAATCCTTGGAGGTGAAAATTTTAAGAAGAGAAAGAAATCAACCATTCTTGGATGAAGAGAGAATGGTAGCCATGAACCAGTCTTGTACATATGTTAAAAGGAAAAAGAAATCGTAACAACAGATGCATGGAGTTTCATCCCATGTAGAGCATATGCTATGAAATGGGGGGATTTGATAGTCCAGTTGGACAATGAAGGGGAGTACTTGGGGAAGGTGAGCAAACGAGTTATAAACCTCAAGCATAGCTTGGAGGCCTGCTCATGACTATAGATTGGGTCCTGCCTACTTGAAGTGAGCTGTGTCAAAGCAGGTTTCATAGACAGTGCCTGAGCAACCAAATGAGCATGAGATACTCAATGAAAGTACTATGGGAGGCTCATGGTATGACACAAGGGCTGGGAGGCATTGTGGATCAACCTGAAGGGGAAGAGATGACTGGCGGTGGTGATTGAATCATGCAGAATCAAATCAGTAGGGGGTGACATTGCTATACTGGACATTGACATGCAAGTATGAGAGGTCAGTCAGTCGACAACAAGTGTCTCAATGATCTACACACCAATATATGAATGGGTGGTGGGTGGAATTGGCCAGGAGTGACTCAAATTAGCAGCAATGTCCTTCATGTGCTGGAGATTGACAGAGGTAATGGAGATGAAGGAGGGGTGACACCAATATGCTGGAGATTGATAGGAAGGTCAGTCAGAAGTTGACAAGTCTCAATGATCTACTGTTACGATCACCTCCAATCCCATTCCATTTCCTACACTCTTCATGCCTAATAATCCAATCAAGTCTTTTGACAAGACTTTCAAACCAACATCTACCTATGTCGTTCCAACTCATTCGTCCTTGAAGGACACATTCTAAATATAGACACCTCATGCCAAACCTATGCTCGGGATACAACCCGATTGGCTGCCACAAATTCACAGCCTTATTTATAAACAACCAATAGGATAAGATCCGTTATGATTCCATTTCATAGAAGCTTGATGCTTCTCTTCCATTCTCAAGGCTATGCCTTATCTATGATTCACACACACTCACTCCTTATCTACCAATCATATAATAGATGCTGGATATCGTACCACATTCATTTACCCAATTACAGTTGCTTACATAACATAAGTAGAATAGTATATAAACCCTCAATGTAGTAGCCACACTCTTTAGTTTTATCAACTTGTTACTTCCCTCACAAACTCCCTTCTAAGCTCAAAGCCTAGTCAGCTAATAGTTGACCACTATACAATCTCTTTCTTTTGAGGTTGCTTCATTTTGATAAAACTCCTTACTCCGCCCGCTTCAGCAAGCAGCTCAGTAAAGACCACTTTGCGCACTTCAGCAAGTGTACAGCTTAGTGTAGAAACCGACGATATCTGCTCGCAAACCCGCTATATGAGTGTGTCGAAGTCAGGAACTCCTAGACAAGGAACTTACAGAGCCTTGGGCATTGTAGAGATCGGTATGCCTCTACATGTACATATATCTTGGTCCCACTGTGTGTGTGTTACTTGTCGGGACATCCTTCCATAGCTATTCCCTTCCATTTCCGAGACTTCCGGTTGGTTTCCGAAGGACCGGTTGACAGTCTGGATGCCCGGGCTGCCCAGACTACCAATGGACCAGCCAGACTCAACTTGTGTCGCTCCGGAAATACCTTACCACTGATTGTCAGGTTGTATACGCTTCGGTTCATTTCTAGTTACAGATATCTGTATGTTTCTGGTATGTTTCCCTTCACATTACGATACTTTTGTTTCTTAGGTCCCGATACCCCGAGTGATTGGTCGTATTGGACCTGTAACAGGACTCGGGCACGTCACCCTTCAAGGGTTGTTTTCATGCGATCCTGTCCCTTCTTACATTCCATTCCGTACATTTATAATCATTTCTAGTACTTAGTTTTCATCCAGGCATACCCGGACTTATAAAATCATGTACCTACCTTCCGGAAATGATAGTTCCCGTTGAGCTCACATCATACATTGTTGGGGCTGTTCTCCATCATCGTTTCCACCATCGTCCATCGTCCCCCGTCGTTTCCAATTGTCTTTACTGCCTTTCCTGACTGAACCACTGGTCAGACATTGTCTTTCTCATTGACCAGTCCCAGACTGGCCTCATTTTGTCGCCCGGACTTGCCTCGGACTGGTCAGTCAGTGCTTGGACTTCGTTCGGGACTTATCCCAGACATCAGAGTCCCTTTGGGGCAAACATATTCGCCTCCCCCTACTATCAGACACTTCCAGGTGGCCAGGATTCAAAGGTAGGAATACCTTGCAAGTCCACTTACCCACCTTTAAGTCTTTTCAGCGTAGTGAACCCTGAGGACTTAACCAACGCTGACATCTTCATCTTTCAGACGATTGCCCCTGCAGTAGCCAGAGCTAGCACTGAGGAGGTAGAGCAGTTAAGATCTAGCTACAGAGACAGAAGGTATCCTGCAAATGATCCTCTGGACTCAGCCACACTCGCTGGCATTATCACCACAGAAGGACTCTCCTGGGTGCAGTTCAGGAACGCCTCAGAAGAAATGGTACTAAGAGCAGCCATCACCTTGAGGATGATTAATTCCCTCAGGTACCCATCACCGATATCACAGGAGTCAGCAATAACAGATCCAGAATCTGAAGGAGTAGAGGTTAAGCAAGAACCCTCTCTAATAGTACTTCCTCTCCTCCTACCAGTCAAATGAGAGAGAGAAGAAAGCATCCTCTCGGATCTAACAGAGTTAACTGAGACATCTAGCAAGGGAGATCCAAACGATTACATCCCCACAGATCATGAAGAACAGAGGCAGAGAAACAGAGACTGGGATAACTATACCCAGAATGGGAAAAGAGTTAGATACACAGTCTACGACCAAATTATAGATCACCAGGCGCAATCCTTACGTCCACACTCCTCTTTATGAAAACCTCCCCGTCTCCCAAAAACCCTCTTTTAAATAAAAAAACCTCTTTTTCCTCATCTTCAAAAATGGCACAAAACTTCGCGAATGTTGTGCAGGACATTTCCACCAAACAAGCATCTGGTGTGAGCTTGACAGACCTCGACATAGTAAACGTCATGGTAGCTGCCCAACAATACATAACACAGCTAAACCTTACAATAAACCAACACATGCAAGATATAAACACCTTGCAACAAACAATTGCGTGCGTACAAGCACAACCAGCACAAGCACCACTGGTACAAGCTGTTCCCCCTGCTGTAGGAATTGGCAGAAAAATCGAGATCTTCAGTGACCCTGGGATCTACGATGGGAGCATTCTCAAATTCAATGAATGGTGGGCCAAGATGCAAGCTTGGCTGGAAATAAACAACGTCAATAAGACAAACTCGGACGCAACACTCACAGTCCTATCAAGAATGCAAGGAGGCAAAGCAAGTAACTTTGCTCAAACAAGAATTGATCAGGTGGTTGCAGACCCCACCAAATACACCTGGACCCTAATAAAGGGCCAAATCGAAGCTTCTTCTGCCCTTCCCTACAAGGAGATTGGGCAATTGCACAGATAGAAAGATGTGTGCAAGTGTTAAGGCTATGCAGGATTTCCGGCGACAACTCCGGTCAACTCCGGATACAACTCCAGAGTTGCGCGAGGGGTTCAGGACTTCGGCTTCAGCGACTCAGAGCAGAGCGCTGTGCTCTTACTGTCCTTGTTGGAGGTCCCGGATTTCGGAGGACGAAGAGGACGGAGTGGGTTGAAGGGGGAACTCGAAGTGGAGCGAGACAAGAGAGGAGTGCTGGGGAAGTCTTAGTCAATATTCAAGCTAGAGTATCTATGACAAGGTGCGGACTTATATACGGAGGACGGGAAACATAACTGGGACGGAGATGAATAAGTCCGGAGTCAGAAGGGTTGGAGTAAGGGTCGGAGACGGGGAATGGACAAGGGTCGACAGAGAACGGAGAAGGGTCGACGGAGAAATGTACATGCAGGGTCGGAGGTAACTAGGATGGAGGCAATACATGACGAGATAGAATGTAAACTATAAACAGAGAATGGAGAGACGGAGATCTACAGATGGGGTATCGGAGTGCGCAAGGGCGCCAGAGTTGGGTTTCGGAAGTGCGGAGTAGGTCGGAGGAACGGCACGTGACACGACCCTTCTGACTCCGGACTTATTCATCTCTGTCCCAGTTACGTTTCCCGTCCTCCGTATATAAGTCCGCACCTTGTTGTAGATACTCAGCTTGAATATCGACTAAGACTTCTCCGGCACTCCTCTCTTGTCTTGCTCCACTTCGAGTTCCCCCTTCAAACCCACTCCGTCCTCTTCGTCCTCCGAAATCCGGGACCCCCAACAAGGACAGTAAGGGCGCAGCGCTCTGCTCCGAGTCGCTGAAGCCGAAGTCCTGAACCCCTCGCGCAACTCCGGAGTTTTATCCGGAGTTGACTGGAGTTGTCGCCGGAAATCCTGCGTAGCCTTAACAACGGGAGAGACTGCTATGGAGACTGAGGAGGAAGAACGTGCGGTGTTGGTACCAGTGGTAGAGAAGACCAGGGTCTCCTCGGACGCTCTGTCCGTGGCGTCTTCTGGGTTGAAGGTAAGCCTGACTTTTCAACTGTGCTGATTGAGCTGACTTGGGCGCAGAGAGGGTGAGGTGATGAGGAGGAAGAGGTCGACATCATGGATCAGACGAAGAAGTCCAAGACCAGTCGTGTCCCAGCACGGGTGGGGCGAGGGTTAGAGTCTGAGTGGCGTGCGTGCAGTCCATGCACATGGGCAGGCGTAGAGGATGAGTGCCGCCCAGGGCCCGGTTTGGCTTGTTTCAGGTGCTATGACTGGCGCCACAAGTGCGACCTTAGCACTGGGCGAGCAGCTCCTAGGAGGAAAGGGGCAGCGCAGGGGGTGTCGAAAGGTGAGCGTAGTATACTCTTAATATTCAGTACTCATCGTCTCGTAACAGCAGAGCCAGTGGCCTCGAAGCGACCGGTCTGCACAGCGGCGAAGGCAGGGTCTAGCAATCGGGCACCCAGCCCAATTGAGCTCTTGTCTGAGGAAGAGGAGGTGGTGGTGACGTTGAAGGGCAAGGGGAAGGAGAAGGAACGGGTGCTGAAGAAGGTCCGCAAGACCACGGGGCATTGGCCCGTCGAGGCGATCCTTCGCTGCATCAACGCGCTGGAGGCACGGCTCTTCCTACTCAGGACCGACACGAAGAAGCTCGAGGTCCAGCAAGACACAATTCTTGTGGAGCTGGCCACGGTCTCGAGTGACCTGGCGAAGATCCCTGAGCCGGAGGAGAGTGAGTAGGTCCACCCATCGTCCCATCCTGTAAATAGCCGGTTGTGTCAAGTAGTGTAGTGTATGAATGCAAGTCGAAATGAAACAGAGCGAGAATGAAAGAGATAAGAAACCAAAGTAGAAAGTTATAACGAAATGATCACAAAATTGCGCAGGGTACCACCCGACTTTTCTTCATCGATCTTCTCTCATCAACTCTTTTCCAACAGTCTTTCGGCGGTCTATGACGGTCTATTGGTCTATCGGCTAATGGACACGGTGACTATCGTGCGTTCAAAGAGCAGAATGTACAGCAATTACGGTCACAGGGAGGCACAAGAAGGAGAAACGGACTTGTTTGTTTTATCTTTTGTCTTTGTAGTTTGTATTCTGTTTTCGATGTTTTATGAGGAATGGAGAGATAAGTAGAGATGCAGACGAAGAGTGTCTGTTGATGATCTTTTAGTACATGATAGAGATCACCGGACTAATCCCGGGGTAAAACAGAGAGGAAGAAACAGGTATCGTACTAGACCGCGGACTAAGAGTCTGGGTCATGATGGTCTGAATCTTCTTCTTCTTCGGGTTCAGCAACATCTTCCCCTGCCAGTCAGTCTAGACCTTCGTCATCAAGACCGATGAGGTCAGTTACTGGTATGGAGGACCTAAAATGGGGGTAGTAAGGTATAACGTGAAATGCTGCATAGCGCAGTTTGGAGACTGCTCTGTCCAACTCCGCCAGTACATACAATCCTCCTGAAGTCTGGTGAAGGATGACCATTGGACCAACATATCTTGGCTTCGTCTTTCGGTTCAGTTCCTTTTCTACCCAAGTATTTTGGACTAGGACCAGGCTCCCAGGACGGAAGTTGAAGTCCTTAATCCGGTTCTTGAACGCAGCTTCGAAGTGCTTGACAGACTCGAAACGGGCCACAGTGATGCGTTGTTGGATTGACTCCAGGTCCTCCTGACACTTTTGAAGCTGGCAGGCTTGCCAAGCAATCAGTCCGGATGGAGCGAAAGGATCTGTATCTGGAAGGGGGACAAGGAAGGTAGCTTCAGTTAGGTCAAATGGGAAAAGTGGCTCGACGCCATGAACCATGAAGTACGGTGATAGACCTGTGGTGCGGACTATAGTTACATGCTCGGCCCAGAAGACCGAGTGAGTGGCGGTATGCCAGCGAGACTCCCCCCCGTGGAACTTTTAACGATGGACTCCCGGACATCAAAATGATGCCATTCAACCACACCATTCGCTTGGGAATTGTAGGGAGAGATTTGGATATGACGGATGCCATACTGGTCAGCTAGAACGTCTAGGGCCTGGATAAATGTGGGGCCGTTGTCAGTAACTAATTCGGAGATAGGACCCCATCTGCATAGGAGGTCCTCGAAAATGAAAGCCACAATGGTAGTCCCGTTTTCAGACCGTAACATACGCCATTCTGGGTAGGCAGTGAGAGCGCAGCGGGCTTGGACGATATACTGATATCCGCCAGAACGGGGCATCAACATGGTATTGATGTGGACCTTGCGAAAGAGTCTGTCAACGATGGGGACCGTTGGGGGAATATGGAAGCGCGCGGTCTGTCAGACTTGACATTCATGGCAGGTACGCACGAACCACTTGACATCATCAACCAACATCAGCCACCAGAATCTTAGAAGCAAGCGAGTACGGACTGTGAAGACACCTTTGTGCCCGAGGTCATCGTGTGCCTCCTTAATAAGTCCGTACCTGTGGTCTTCCGGTACGATGAGCTGGTGATGTCCGTGGGGTTCGTGGCGCCATAAGGAACCGTTGAGTAAGAAGAATTTAGTCACCGAGTTCACGAATGACTGGAACTCGGTGTCTGTCAGGTCAGTAGGTCATTCACGGGAATCAAGAAAAGTCCGTATTAGTCGGATATGGTCTTTGTGGGCCACGGCTTTGGCCGACCATGGAATTGTGGGTGTGTCCTGTGAAGTTGGAGAGTCAGTGGCTAAGGGAGAGGTGAAAACTGCGGTGTAGGTAAGAGAAGTCCAAGGCGGTCTATAGTCTGAAGAGAAAGAGAAGCAAGGATGAGGAGCGTAGTAAGAAGTACGACTATCAGAGGGGAGTTTAGTGGGGTACAGCAAAAGTCTATCATTGAGAAGGGAAACGGAGAAGGAGTACACCTGGTCAAGCCAATCTTCAGCAGCCTCATCCTCTGGGGGATCTTTGTCTGATGGAGGCTGCCGAGAAAGACCGTTGGGGCCAACATGACGAGCAGTGGGGATATGACGTATCTCAAAATGAAAAAGAAGTATACCAGTGATCCAGCAGTTGATGGTCGCGTTCAGTTGCAAGTCTGGGTTATTAATCATACCCTGGACGTACTTAGCATCCATTTCTACAATGAAGTTGGTAAGACCGAAAATGAACATGTGGACCGCTCAAAGTGCATGAAAGAGTCCGTATAGCTTGAGTTTAGCCTGAGAATAACGGCTCTCAACTTCGGTGAGGCTGATGGAGCCAAAACGGTTGGGATATCGCTTCCCATCCGTGCCTTCCTGAGACAGGATATAGCCGACCGCGATGACTGAGGTGTCTACTGCTAAGACCACCTCTTGGTCCGACTCGTAGTCTAAGCGACAGAGCGCGGGGGACTTAATGATCTCGTCCTTCAGATGAACCATCGCGTCCTGTTGAGTGGTTCCCCATTCGAAGGGTACTCCTTTGCATGTTAAATCAATTAGCGGTCTCGCAATAGAAGCAAATTTATGGATGAAAATGTGAAGAACTCCACAGGTCCCTAGGAACCCGTGGACTTGGGTGAGGTTGGCACAGTCGGGCCAGTCCCTAATCTTTTGGACCTTGGACTTGTGGGGAACCCGACCGTCAAAGGTACATTTGTGCCCGACGATGGTAGCGTCCAGGGCAGCAAGTACAAACTTCTTGGCAGAGACCATTGTGTTGACATTTTGGAGGCGCTGTAAAATGTGATGAATGACGACAAGATGATTCCAGATGAAAAGGCGGATCCCTGGGTTTTCGGGGATGGTCTTGTAGGACCTGTCCAGTCTTTGGTGCTGAGTGGTCTCGGACTTCACAGGCAAGTCATCGACGAACGGCATGGTATGGTGGGGAATCTCATCCTGTAATATAAACGACATGTCAGCTTGATAGATCTGTACCGCGTTTGTATGACCCATAGGAAGGGTTGTTAGGTGATGAGGACCGAGCAGACTATTGAAGGTGGTCATATTGCAAGATTCTGCATGCAGTGGTCTTTGGTCATAGCCAGTGAAGAGGTCCATCATTCTGTAGATCACATACGCACCAAAAGACTCGGCAAGGTGCTCGATGAATGGAGGGACTGAGGAATCTCGGATGGTGACAGCATTTAGGGGTTGAAGGTCATGGATGAGATGAAGGGTTTTGCTGTCCTGCTTAAGCACACAGAACCAGCGAGAGCGGTAGGCTGCAGCGGATGGTTCATATACTCCGGAAGCAATGCGGTCTTTGATGATTTGGATGGCTTGATCCCAGGCTTTCGGGAGAATGGGGATGTTACAGAGAACCCACAGCATATGAGGTATGGTCGGTATCTTGACCAGTGGGAAATAGCGTTCGTCAAGACACCCACACTCAGTGGGGACCCAAGCGAAGGCAGTCTCATGGTTTTGGACTATCCATCGGACCAACTTAACCTCTTCAGGCCATAGCCACTTTGCGGGGTCAAGGTCAAGCGCGTCTGCACGTTCCTGGGTGAAACAGGCACCGGGAACGAAGTCTGGTGGGTGAGTAGGTAATGGAACAAGACCGGCCAAGGGGTCATCTGATAGGCGGCGCAGTACACGGTACTCCTCCTCGAGAGGGGCCACAACTGGCCTAACCTTCTTTGCGACCAGTTTGTAAGCGAAAGAGTGGAGAAAAGGATCGAATGAGAAGGTAGAGTTGAAGGCGGAAATAGCAGAAGAGGATAGGGCAGATTGGGTAGAAGACAAAAAGGTATACTTAGAAGACTGCGGGTGTCTAGTATAGCCCGGTGGTCTTGGAGCGGTCAGCGGTGCAACGGATAGAGATGAATGGAGGTAAACGGAAGACTATGGGGACTCTCCCCAACCTTTCGGTGGATCATCGATGTCTAAAAACCCATCTGTAACTCAATTTTGGGGTTATGGTTAGTGCAAAGAAGTCCGCGGCGACAGCAGGGACATCCCTCCGTCCAGGGATGGGTAGGTAAGGTCTCGGAGCGTGATCGTTTGTCCCCCGTTAGGGAAATCGTCAGTATACGCACTCATAATGCAATGAAAGGGGCAGCCGAGCAACAGATCGAAGTTGGCTCATTTGACCACTTGGACCTGGAGACAAACCTCCCCTGTACCGAAGTCTAGGGGTAAGTTTTCAACTACGCCTATAGTAGATTCAGTGGTGATGTTAGCATTAGACACCGTCATTAGGTGATCAGACTGGACTGGAAGTCCAAGGTCTTCCCACACCCATCAAGGCATGGCTACAATCTCAGACCCAGTGTCTTGAAGACGAACTGTGGGCTTCGCGGACTGCAGGCGAAATAACCTCCTCGGTTACTGGTGTCGTACGAGTGGTGGTGTGATCTGATTTATGAGGTGGGATCTCTACCCCGTCAAAGCGCAGACACTTTCCCTTGTCTTTAGCCTTTTTGGCTTTAAAGGTAGCGGCTGCACAAGCCATATACATAAGTCTGGAATTCAGGGTCAGTTTCTTCAGCATCTCGGTCATCATCCCAGCCATTAGCCGGGGTTAAGAAGACCGATGGTTCCATGTCCAATACTGCATCAGTATCGGGTATGGTTAGAGAATAAAGTCCAGTTGTAATATGGGCAGACAGTGCTGCTGGTGTAGGAGAGTAGGGTGCCAATCGGTCAAGGCAATCTTGAGGCAACGTGTGCCATCGATTCTAGGGATGCGCTTCCCGTCAGGAAGGCAGAGCCAACCATCGGGGCCCTTACGGGCTTTACCTGCGGCGAGATACTCAGATACTTGGGGGCAAGAGCTAATGAAATGTCCATACTGGTCACAGAAGGCACAAGCACAGTTAGTTTGACGTTGGAATGCCACTTGCTCTTGTTTAACAACTACCGGCTGGGAGGTCAGTGCTGGGGAGACCGGCGGACTTGCGGCTGCCCAGGCGGGGTATGAGGTAGGCAGTGCTAGGTAAGGTCCAGCAACAGGGACTGACAAGGGGCGAAGAGCAGCGCCAGTCAGAAGGAATTCTGTGGCTTTGATGGTGTTGTCCATGGAGTATGGATCGAAGGGGTGAAGATTGCTTTTAGTAATGGACAGGCGGTGGCAGACTTGGGCTTCGAGGTCGTTTGGTAAACCGCCCAAAAACAGGGCGTCACAGTCTAGCTCAGAGAGCTTCCGTGCTTGAATAAGTGGGGTGACCATCTTTAGGAAACCTTGGCGGTACTGTGCAAACTTGGTTAGCAACTGCATCGGCTTACTCTTGGTTTCCTGCACTAGATGCTGCAGGTCTGCACAGCTATATTTGTTGGCACCTTCACAACCGGGGTATAACTTCTTTACCGCATTAACGAACACAGTCCAGTCTGCGGCTGAGGCCTCGGCGAGGGTTCTCCAGCAGTCAGACTTGTCATAGGCTGCGTATCTTAAGGCGGCGCGGATCTTTTTGGTGTCGTTAAGACCAGCAGCGGTAGCTAGGGTTTCAACTTCATCGAAGTAATGAGGGAGATGGGTAGGTTCAGACCCATCAAACTCAGGGGCACCCTGAGCACCGCGGGCGGGCATCACAGCTCCTGGTTGGGCCATTATTCTTTGGGGGTTTGGTGGTTGTGGAGCGGGAGATGGAGATGGAGTACGAGAAGAGGTCGAAGATAAGGTCGAGAAAGATGAGGAAGTACTGGTGGATGATGGAAGGTAGACCGGTGGTGACGGACTTAGACCGAAGGAGTCTGCGGACTGTCGTAAGAGGTCGGCGAGAGACAGAGCTGATGACGATGTTGATGAGGAAGGAGAAGACAGTGACGGTGAAGGTGACGATTGGCTAGAACTGAGTGGTGAAAGTGGGGAAGAAAATGGGGAGATGGGGACTTGATGCCGGACTCTTGTCGGGGTAGATTCTATAAACGCACCAGGAATGAAGGGTCCTAGGCTCAGTTTGTCAGGTAAATTTTCATCTGTAGGGTTGGAGGCAGCAGATCCAGTCCGTGCAGGGATCTGCAAAGGACCTGGTGGCGGTGTATTTTCTAAAAATGGGGGTGGAGAATGGAGGCGGTGATCTATGGACCAATCGGAATGGCTAGACGGATGGTCAGTAGCGTTATCCGACGGGGTAGGCTCTCGGTCCAATAAATCAAGAAAGTTACTGTGGCGCTGGTTGTTATGAGGGGAAATCGGCTGAAAGAACATAGAATCTTCTCCGATCTGCAAGTTACGGAAATGCTCAAGTAAATTTTCGAGTTCTAGTCGCTGGGGTGTGGGTCGAAGACTTCGTCTGGAACCCCAATGTGAGTCCCTTGCGGTGGGCTCCAGTTATAAAGTTGATAAGAACTCTGGGAAGACTGGGTAGGTAGTCCCTAGGGCTCCTAAGGGGTATGTGTGAGTGGGGGAGCGTGATGTTCGCCCCAAAAGGGACTCAGAGTACCAAGGAATGAGAGAGGAAGGTCTTTGAAAGGACACCCAAGCGAATGGCCAAGACTGATGGTCGAAAAAGAAACCCGGCGGTCTTGAAGACTGCGGCACAGGTGAGACAGTAAGAGAAAGGAAGAGTGATTGAAAGGTAAGATGGTAAGATGGTAAAACGGTGAGCGGTGATGGTCAGTAGTGGTAGTTGGTTGTTTGTGAGCTAAAACGGAGCTCTCTTCTAAGTCCCTACGACATCGCTATATACTCCGGGGAAGTCCGGAGTTCAGGTACGACAAGTAAGGGTAAAGTCTAAAAGGGGAAATGAAATAATAAAGTTTTGGACAAGTTAGAATGAAACCATACACAGCCACATATATGGCAACTAACTCTAAGAGGGTACGATGAAAGGGGAAGGTGCAATATAAGGCAAAAGAAGAGTCCATGGTCCTCGGTCCAAAGCCCAAGGAAGACCGATACAGGCGGTCTTTCAGGTGGTCTAGTAGGAAGTCCGCGGACCGGTCTAAGTAAGAAATGAAGAAGAGAATCAAGTCCGTGAGGGTAAGTAACCTCTGAAACAAGACATGAGGAGGAGATATGACTGTATAGACATACAAGTCTCCACACTGTATTGGATAATGATCTGAATGCCTCATATGTCAAGACCCTAGAGTAAACAATGATTGTTAGTTTTGATTAGCTATGTTTTAAAACCTACAGTTGTGGTGCCTGCAGTAGTGTGAAGGATCCAACAAACTCCATTGGGTTGCAAGAAGTCTTTGAATGTCCATTGAAGATACTTGGCCGACATATCAGAATGGTAATGCTTGACAAGACCATGGATTTGGAGAGACGATGGAAGTTTGGATTCAAGAAATAATACAGCATCAGTCACTTCCTGCTTTGAATCATGAACATGAGAGTCTTCAGAATGACCATTGGTGTATGGAATACTGATGGGATCAAAAGATGTTGAAGGTTTTCAAAGTTTTGCAGGGATCCTATTATCGGGGTGATGGCATATGTAATATTAGCATGGTTTGTGGGCAGTTGTATTTCTAGTGTATCAGGAGATAAGGCAAGGTGCTCCTTAACTGTAGCAAAGATATGATCTGGCAGTGTAGCAGATAGGACTTGGAATGGTGTGCCTTTTGACAGAACGACTCGGATTGTTCCAATCTTGTTGTATGCTGGTTGAAATGCATCTTCGCCACAGTGGGATTGTCCAGCTGTATGGATGTTGTGAGCTTCGTCAATATGAATGCAACTGATCTTCTGTTACAATTCCTTTGTTTGTTTCCTGACTGGTTGATTGACCCCTTCCTTTCTTTTGTTACCTGACTGGTCAATTGCCTCCTACTTAAAATTTTCAGTTCTGAGAATTTCCTTTTTAGAAAATCCGATGTTGGAACCTACAACCCCGGATCCACAGCATACTCACTGTGCCACAGTCAAGGATCACCGTCACCCAGGGTCTCCCGTTTCTATCTTCTACCTTTCTTGTATTGGCGGTGTCCCCTCATTCCTTTCATCCAGTTCCCCGGAACCCCACCCCATTCCCTTTTGGCACTCCACCCTTCCATCGTTCCCTGATCCACATTCTCTTAAGGAATGACCCCGTTCCTGCTGACCTGACTCAGCCTTCTTCAACTCCTATATAAGCTGTAGAATACTCGCCTGTACCCTCCAGCCTAGTTCTACTCAATTTACTGTGCTCAACCACTGTCGTCCTCTGAATCCTCCCTGTTCTCCAGAGGACCCTCCCTTGAACCCTTGAACCCCTACAATGTGCTAGGGAACTCTTGAACCCTTGAAACTCCTCTGACAAAATAACATCGGAACTCCGGAACCATCAACAAACCTTGACCTTCTGTCACTCAACAGAAGCCCCTATCTTTGGAACCATCGGAACCCCTATCTCAGAAACTTCGAACCCTAAGCCACTGAGTTAACGCCAGTCCCTATCCAGGGTTGTCATAACATCTTCTGTGTAAATGAGCAATTCTCGCAAAGAAGGCAGGCTAGATGCGGGAGATGACCATTGTATGGCCCCAGTTGTTCAGGTGAAACAATTAGATGCTGAAAGACACCGTCTCAAATATTCTTTTGTACCCATAAAAACTACACTGCAGATAATCATAAAATGATACTGTACTTACTTTCCAAAGGGTCTCATCAGACAGTGTATCCTCATTGATTGCAATCATTTTGATTCCAAACTTCTCACTATTGTGCACCTGAATCAAAATGATGGTGTCCATGCTTTTACCATCGCATATTATCTTACCTGGGTTGCTTGAAGGCACTTGAGTGGGGCTATTGTAATTGAAATGGATCCTGGTCAGAGAAGAAGAGGGATCAGTAAGCAAAGAGTCTTCCCATAGCCAGTACCAGTAATGATAATGCAATTGTGTCGATGTAGTAATGCCAAAGAAGCCTGGATATGAAAAGAGTGTGGAACAATCTGACCCTCAGTGAGGAATGACACAATCAAACAGGCCTGGAGCACATCAAGTTTATCCTCATCATTTAAAGTCACCAGGTATTCATGTGGTAGTCAATGGTGGACCTGTTCAGAAGTGGATTCGATTAACGTGTTCAATGAAGCACACAGAATCACCTCAATAAAGCTTGTCTGGACCTTGAAGTCCATAGCGCCAGGTTCTAGATGGGCCGTGTTTGATGCACTGAGTCACTATAGTCCTTTGATCTTGAATATCAACTGTGAGAAGTGACAGGGGCAATTCTTTAATTGATTTCAATGGCCAATACAAAATGATATCAAAATGGATTTCCAAAGTGAAAGTACGAGTTATTTCATTGGGCAAAGATCACATTGTCATGAGAAGCCGCACGGTCCCCTTGCGCCACAACCAAATGTAACAGTCCATCTATCGATGGCTTGCCTGCATGCATGCTTTGCCTCTTTTAGATGGATTTGTCACCAGTCTACTTGGAACTGGCTAAAGCAGCTAGCTGAGTCAAAATCAGCCAAGTTGGGTAATAAGTCAGACACCCAGATGCGATCCCATCAGCCAGTATTAGTTGAGCACTTTGGACACAGTCAATGTTCAAACCATGTCCTTCCATTTGGGCTTGGTCACAGTCATCCCATCCCCATTCATATGCTCTGTCTGCCATTTGCATTGGGTAGCGCAAAGCTACTTTGAGGTTGTCCTCACCATCAATAGTGCTCTCACTGATGTGCTTGATGCATTTGTTGCATCAAGTGCAATCATTGCTGTCTTGGATCGCACCATAGAGGTGAGACCATATCCATTGTGGAATTGTAGAGTTATTCTCTACTGGTGGGAGTGTGATATGCACTCCATGTTTTTGCTTTCAGGTTCCAGAGTCAAGTGCATCATCACACATCGGATGATGTTTGTTATGAATGCTCATAAACCCCTATCCTCAACACCTGTCTTTATGCCTATCAACCCCATCTTATCTTATCAACAAGTCTTCATACCTCAAGAATGCTATGTCATTCCTCCCACATTCCTCCCAGACTTGTTCTAGACTTCTATGTCATGCCAAACCTATGTGCAACTCTCATTCCAATTGGCTGCCACAATTACACAGCCCTATATATATTCTACCAAATCGGATATGATCCTATGTTCTTCCATTCCAAGGCAGTGCCTCATCTATGACATCATTACTTCCTGCTTATCATCCAATGACAATTAGATACAGAGTATTGTATCACCTTCCCTTCTAGTGTACTTGTCACGTGCCGTTCCTCCAACCTACTCCACACTTCCGAAACCCAACTCTGGCACCCTTGCGCACTCCGATACCCTGTCCGTAGATCTCCATCTCTCCATTTCACTCCGTCTCTCCATTCTCCGTTTATAGTTTACATTCTATCTCATCATGTATTGCCTCCGTCCTAGTTACCTCCGACCCTGCATGTACATTTCTCCGTTGACCCTTCTCCGTTCTCTGTCAACCCTTGTCCATTCCCCGTCTCCGACCCTTACTCCGACCCTTCTGACTCCGGACTTATTCATCTCCGTCCCAGTTACGT